>WEDG01012390.1:0-15510 GCA_017591395.1 Schistocephalus solidus | reverse complement strand
ATTGTATGCTCCTGATCGACTAGCATCGTCCTCCGTTCCGACCGGTTGCTCCTCGGATGGTCTTACAGGGAACGAACATTCAAGGTTGCTAGTGGGAGCGGACTCATCCGAGCAGCCCGGAGGGTATGGCGCGGGAGATGAGATCGGGGCTATAGTTGTTTGTTTTAGTTTTAAACCACGTATTTTGTGATTTGCGAGCTGCGGCTGGCTGCAGAAGACGTAAGACCCAGCATTTATTTAGGACACCTTTTCTAGCCCCCTCCTCCGCGAGGAGGCAAGCAGTGCTGTCTCTAAAAAGGGCTGCTCGGACATCCCAGACGGCTGCCGAACGCCACTTTGAGTCACGGTTTTGTTTTAGTTGTAGAGCGACCCGAGTTAGCCTGGGCCACCTACGGGGTTGCTGTCACGCCCACCATAGGAATTTTTGAAAGGGAGGAGGTGGAAAGTTCGGGATTCAGACATACGGGGTGTGGAGACACACACAGCATCGGACAACCTCACCTGGTTTAGCCCCCAAGACGTGGCGGTTGCCCGGGGTGTGGCCGCTGGGAAGAGCCCAGCTACGATGAGCCACAGGTGAGAGTTGGGTACAATTTTGAGTTGGCCACAGGAGCATTCACCACCTATACGAGATGAATGTAACAACCAAATGCTATCTGTGTGGTGCTACCCCTAACTAGTACCCCCTACACCCCTGAGCATATTTTAAGTAACCCGTGTATAACATACTCGTAAGGCATTGATTCTCGAGTCCGGTGAGATTATTGCCTCATTTACTCCCAGATGCGATGACCTGTAGCCACTCGACTGACTTTAGGGTAGGACGCGCTCGGACAGTCGAGGTCGCTCACGCCCGACTGGAACACGCCATCCCTCATGCAGTGCAGCACACGCATGCACTAATTGGACAGCATTCAAGCTCGCACCCAAAAGGCCAATGAAGCAGTTGTTCTGGTCGGGGTAGCAGTGGCGGTAAGGATGGCAGAAGCGGAGGGTGTGCATCGGTATCGGTATTGTCGGCATTGCAGTGAATTCCGCTGTCATGGATGCGCATGTGACCGAATAGGCCCATGCGATGAGTGAATGCGTGAGGACAGTGAGGTCAGTGGAGGCGGCGATCTCTGCTGTGTGTTGGTGCTACAGGCACTAGTTCACCAATCTCTGTACGATGGATTCCCAAGTGACCGACCAGGCTGATGCGTGCGGTGAATGTGTGGTTGCAATGAGGACAGTTGAAGAGGAGTCCCCATCACTGATGGTGGTGGCGATGGCGGCGGTAGAGGTAATAGGTGATGAGTATTGGGATGCGGTCTCTATGATAGTGGGAGTGCTCACTACAGAAGCGCTAATTCCATGCTGAAATGTGAAATTTATACGATCGAATTCAGTGGTGCTTCTCGAATCCAAATTGCTTCAGTTTATGTATGCCTTTTTGGATATTAGTCACATTATAAGACTGCCATGAAACAACCAAACTAGCTGGGGTTAGAGTGAGAGTTAGTGCATGCTCACCTCTACATAGGATTTCAGAAGCAGATTTTCATTTTTGATTATATATTATCTGTCACGACAGCATCTACGGACACAGTTTCATGAAAAACAGATTGCACAGCTTGCTAACGCCTCATTTTATGCTTCCGGAGGACATGTTCAACTCCTTGGGATAACAGCCATGCGCTCCATTCAATGATACACATGTGTTTAAGCCTGGTGTACTGGGCTAAGCGTACACAAACGGTAGTAAGCTACCAAGTAACTCAGTGTAAATCTTTAGTAATGCAAATAAAATTTATTAGCCTCCACTTAGCTCAGCGTGGCAAACATTTATCTACTCCATAAGGAATGATTCTTAAATTTTCCGTCTTAATACTTCTAAATAGATTAAGTTGAAATGTTGTTTTTCTTCACAATCGTGAATTGTCCCAAGAAAGGTTCTGACGCAAAACAACTGGTGAGCCATGTGTAGCTCTTAGTGATTTTCGCCTCTCACGTTATCCCTCTGTTCAGCTAGCCGCTGGACCGATTAGACATCAGGATCGTTGTGGATTGGTGGTTGAAAGGTGAGGGGAATGTGCGATTGCATAAGAGATGACGAAATACATGATGAAATTTGCATCACACCTCCGATTCTCTGTTGACATGGCAACTTGTGGATATATAGAACTTAAGAGACCATTTCGCTACTTAAACAGCGCACACTACAGAAACGCTAATTCCACGTAGAAATGTGAAATTCATACGATCGAATTCAGCGCTCCGTCTCGCATTACAACGGCTTTGGCAAAAAAGTGCTATTTGGAAGTTAGTTATATTATAAGACTGCCTCTACATAGGAGTTCAGAAGCATATTTTCACGTTAATTTATTTTTTTGTGTGTCACTACAACCTCTTAAAGGCCTCTACAGCCTCTACAGATAGCACATCTCTGCAAAGGTACATTTATGACTTCCGGAGGACATGTTCAACTCCCTTGCAGATAAAAAAATCAGCCACGCGTTCGGTTCAGAGTTAAACGTATGTTCAGCCTAATATAATGGCCTACACATACACAAACTGCAGTAAACTACCAAGAAACACAGTGTGAAACTTTATTAATGCAAATAAGAAATAGTAGCCTCTCCACGCAGTCCAACATTTAGCTAGTTGCCAATGCATGGCAAATTGGTCTTGCAACCGTCCTAGAAAAGGAACTAAAAAATTCGAAAATGTATATCCATAGAGTTTTGTACAAGATTTCGATTTCATGCTCACTCAAGCCCAAATGACCAAAAGTTAAAAAGGACCCTTTTTACTACCGTGTAGTTAAGATGCATAGCGTGAACTTCAGTTAAGAAGGTTTGACACAGGATTAAACAGAGCAGTTCCGGGAAAAAATGCTTAAATTATCTATGCAATGCTTTTTTTACCATTTTGCAGTTAATCTTAGCCCTGGGTAAGAAAAAACCCTTTCGGGAGATTTCACTCTGGCCACGCCTTCACCTACTTCTGTTTGAAAAAGAAAACTACATTTTTTAAAGTTTACCACGCAATTACTTCATTTTTCGATGTGTTAAATGCGCATTCGTACTCTGAATAGTGCTGATTAGTCCATTCCAAGAGAAGAGTAAATCAAACACTCATGTTGAATATTCATGCATGCTATAATCCGTTCCCTTTCTATAAGCCAGCGAAAATTTATTCAAACTTCACTATCGTATTTGGCTTCGTCCTATGCAGGAAATATAGCAGGAATTAAATCGGCCTTACTGGGAGTAATGTCTTCCAGGAATCCACTTTGAGAAATATTGAATAAATGACGTACAGAAAATTGAGTTTATTGGCAAGCTTAGGTGACTTATTCAGGGGCTCAAGCTCATTCCTCATTTGGCGGGCAATTAACTTTGCGTCACTAGCCCCGACGAACTCCACGACTGAAAAGTTTAAACAAGGCAGAGCGTACACTCATACTGTTTGGCTAAGGGCGCAATGTAGAACTGAACAGAGCTGTTCGGTGGAAGAAGCAATGTGTGAGGGTCATTAAACTGTATGGCCCAAACGAAACTTTCACTGAGTAGAACCCGCGCTGGGCGGCGGTTGGTGCATGAACACTGTTTTGGCTGTACTGATTGTTAAACCAAAATTGGCACAGCCTGCGGCGAAGAGACCCATGCTCCTTTGCATGTCCTCCTCCGTCAAGGTCTTAAGGGCTCAGTCGTCCGCGACGAGCAAGTCATGGACTATAGTCGTAGACACACGCGTTGAGGACTGCATACGCCGACTGTTGAGAAGGTGCCCGTCAGTTCTGTAAGCGATGCGGATCCCAAGACGCTCAGCACTTTAGGCGTCCATCAGAATAGCAGAGAAAATGAGAATGAAGAGGGTGGGGGCCAGTAAGCAGCCCTGCTTCACTCTGTTGGTAACTGCGAATGCTTAGGATACCGTCCCGTTGTCAGTGACACGCGCCGTCATCCCGTCATAAAGCTGACGCCCCATGTACGTGAAAATCTCAGGACAGCCGAATTTCTGCATGACTTTCCACAGTCCGTCGTGATTAATCGTGTCAAAGGCTTTCGTCAGATCCACAAAGTTAATGTAGAGGTGGGTTCGTATCTCCTGGCACTTCTCTTGTAGCTGGTGGGCGGCGAAAATCAGGTCGGCCGTTCCACGGTGTCGTGGGAAGCCACATTGCCTTTCCGGGAGCAGTCCCTGCTCTAGGTGACCGTTCAGACGATTGAGAAGGATATGGGTGAATATCGTCCCGGAGATGTTGAGCAACGAGATGCCTCTGTGTTTATCACAGATGTACCGGTTCCTCTTCCGCTTGTAGAGATGGACGATGGTCGCATCTTTGAAATCCGGAGGAACTTGGCCTTAAACCCCATCTGCGTGAATAGTGTCGTGAGTTCCGCCATCAGCCGTGGCCTGGCGTGCTTGTAGAATTCCGGCGCAATAGTGTCAAATCCTAGTGCTTTCCCGCTGGAAAGCTGTTGCACAGCCCGGTTGGTTTCTGGCAGGGAGGGCGGCAGATCCAGGTCATTGTTCGTGTCCACTTGAGAGAACTGGGCATTGGCCGCATTGCAGGTGGCTGATGAGCAATTAAGGGCACTTCTGAAGTGCTCGGCCCAGCGCTTAAGAATTTGCAATTCCTCTGTCAGCAGGGTTTTACCGTCAGAGCTGAGCAGCGGTGCGGCTCCCTTGATGCAGGGGCCGCAGATGGCCTTGATAGCTGTGAAGAATATTTCCATTTTATTGCAGGCCACATTCCCTTGGATTTTCTCAGCCTTACGGAAAATCCAGGCATCCTGCCTCTCCTGCAGCCATTGCTGTACAAAGCGGCGGCGTCTGAAGAAGGCTGCTTTGGTGGCGTCACTCCGAAGGTCCTCGTAGGATTTTGTAGTCCATTTTTCTCCGCGAGTAGGTTGCTGATGTCAGCTTCATTGTCATCAAACCAGTCCTGGTGTTGACGGCATGCGCGTCCGAGAACTTCGAGGGCGGTGGACTGGATGACGTTTCGCAGTATAAACTATCATGTCTCCGTGATGGGGTTATCATCTGGCACATGCAAGTCCTCAGATTTCTGGTGTATTTGGTTACTGAAATCAAAACAGTGAGCAGGCAAGTTTACATAATGAGTATTTAACTTACCTGGCGGTCGCTTGCCTTGGGGCCTTCGTCAGGGTTGAAGTCGGAGCCTCATCTTGGAGATGACGAGGCGGTGATCCGTCCAACCATCGGCATCGCGGATCGCCTTGGTCACCAGCACGTCCTGTCGATCTCGCCTCCGGATGAGAACGTGGGCCAGCAGCTGCCAGCGCCATGACCGAAGGTGCATCCACGTGGCCTTCTCCCGCGTCGGAAGGCAGAAAAAGGTGTTGGTCAGCACGAGGATGTGTTCCGCAAAACTTTGCAGAAGAAGGAGGCCGTTATCGTTACAGCTGCCGACACCGTGGGCATCCAGCACTCCCTGCCAGGCAGCTTGGTCTGTCGCGACGCAGGCGTTGAAGTCACCAAGGATAATTTACTTGTCCGCCTTCAGCACAGTCACCAGTAGTGCATGTAGGTCCTCGTAGAATTTGTCCCTCGCCGCATCAAAGCTCGTCATTGGGGGAGCGTAGGCGCTGATGATGCTGGCGCACTTGTCTCCCCGGAGAGGCAGGCGGAGGCTCATCAGGCGATCATTGATACTCTGTGGCAGACAGGGCAGACATCCCGGGTCCGTAGAATTTGTCCCTCGCCGCATCAGAGCTCGTCATTGGGGAGCGTAGGCGCTGATGATGGTGGCGAACTGGTCTCCCGGGAAGAGGCAGGCGGAGGCCTCATCAGGCGATCATTGATACCCTGCGGCAGACAGGGCAGACGTCCCACGATGTCGTTCACGGATGGCAAAGGCAACACCAGCGTCGCGTCGCTCTGCCTTTGGCCGGCCGCCCAGAAGAAAGTGCGTAGCCGGCTCCCCACCTCCTCCAGCCGACCCTGCTCAGAGAATCGGGTCTCGCTGAGAGCAGCAATGTCCACCTTGTAGCGCGCCAGTTCCCGAGCGACTAGCGCCGTCCTCCGTTCCGGGCCGGCTGCTCCTAGGATTGTCTAAAAGGGAACGAATATTCCAGGCTGCTAGTGCGAGTGGACTCACCCGAGCAGCCCTGAGAGTATGGCGAGGGGAGATGAGACGGGGGTATTGTTGTTTGTTTGAGCTTTTACGACCGCGAAGTTTTGTGATCTATGAGCCGCGGCCGGCTGCAGAAGACGAGAACCAGCATTTTTTAGGGCACATCTTTCTAGCCCCTTCCTCCGCGAGGAGGCAAGCAGTGCTATCCTCTAAATAGGCTGCTCGGACATCCCAGACGGCCGCCGAACCCACTATGGGTCACGGTTTTGTTTTAGTGGAAGAACGACCCGAGTTAGTTTGGGCTGCCTTACGGGGTTGCTGTCGCCCCCACTGTAGGACTCTTTTGAGAGGGGGAGATGGAAAGTTCGAGTCAGACATACCGGGTGGAGGCCACACAACACCGGGAGACTCCTCACCTGGTTTTAGCCTGCCGGTCGTGACGGTTGCCCGGGTGTGGCCGCTGGGAAGAACCCAACTTCGAGGAGCCACAGGTGAGAGTTGGGTACCAGTTAGAGGCGGCCACAGGAGCATCTCACCACCTTGTGCGAGACAAATGGAGCGACCAGTCGCAAGCTGTGTGGTGCTGCCCCCTAACCAGTACCCCCACACCCCACATGCCACACACACACACACACACACATCACACACACTACACACATACATACACACACACACACAGACGACACATGCAGTTCGACCGTCGATTTCGACGAGGTCCACCGTATGCTCCACACCAGGTGGTGGTGGACGGTGACTTGCGCGTGAATTAGTTTTTAAGTGATAGTAGCCTTGCGCTGCAGCTACCGCACTCTCCCTCCTCCCCACCTGAGCCCGGTGTCGGCGACAGAGTCAAGAAGACTGGAGATGGGAGAGGGCGCAGGTGGCTGGCGCGGCCGGAGCCGCCCCCTGGGCGCCCACCACACCTGGCTCGGATCCCACGGGAGTGGGAGTGCCATAAAGGCCACATTAAGAAGGAGCCATTGCAACCCGACTCTCAGTCCGCCAGTCAGCCACTCCACACAAAACACACATTGGGCTGACCACGCGGTCCGAGTTATCCCGTCAGCTGGCAACCTTCCAAGCCACGGCTTTCGCGCACCGTGATAGCTTCTGCCGCGTCAGATTGTTTATAGTGAGGAAACATGTCGACCGAGCCTGCCGACTCACTTTTCACTTTCAATAGCACGTCAGACCACTGTCCGAGCGCCAGTTGCCCTGATAGTGGGAGTGCGGGCGCATTGGCTGATCGGATCGGCGCGCTACGTCTTCGCGCGCCACAGCACGACCTGGCCCCCATAACGCCACACACCAGGATTCAGCAAACCCGGGGATACGGAGCAAAGAGCCATCGCCGTCTCGACTCCCAGTTCACTGGTCAGCCACTCGACACACACAGCACATACACCGAGCCGACTGGCGTGCTGCAGCGTCGGAAGGTCAGACTTCCCAGATCGGCTGGCAGTCGGTGACAACCGTGATACTACCGTACGGCGATTGCAGGGTGTAGTCGATGCATTGCGTGTGGTAGTGCAGACAGATGTAGCCTCGGTCGCGTTTACCGGATGCCGAGCCATGGAGGTGCACGTGTCCTTAAGAGAGCCCATGCGGCGTAAACGTGCGCGAGAGCAGTTAGGTCAGTGAAGGCGGGCAGCGTCGACTCGGATGCGAGCAGGCACTGGTTCACCAGCCTCCCAAGCGATGGATCTCGCAGGAGACCGACCAGGCCGATCCGTGAGCTGAAGCAGGCGTTCAGTGTGGGCAGGAGAAAGCAGAGGCTGAGCGATGTCATTCAAGCGGTAGTGGGGGTGGCAGGGTGCGCTTCGTAAGAAATGGCAGCGAGCGGAGGGTGAATGGTGTATCGCGTTGTCGGCTATATCAGGCTGAATCCTGCGCCAGCCGGATGCGCCGTGGACCGAACGCCCACGCGATGAGTGAATGCGCGAGGACAGCAGGAGGCAGTGGAGGCGATGACGCCGTTGATGGTGTTCCAGGCAACGGCTCACCGGTCTCTGCGGTAATGATGTATCTCGCGCACCGACCCAGGCCGACGCGTGAGGTGAATGTGCGGTCGCAATTGAGCACAGCTTAGAGAGATTCCCACCATGTGCTGTAGTGGTGGCAGGAAAGCGAAGGTACGGTGGCGGTGGTGGGGTAACAGGCGATGAGTAGATGGACTGTGGTCTCCATGATGGTATAATGGAACTGATGTGTCTGGCGAGGCGGGGAGTCAGAATGAGAAGGCAGAATTGACGTAGACATTGGAATTGTGGGATTGTTGCGCATTGCGTGTCCGAAGATGTGTCCACGCAGCCGATTCGCGCGCGCGGAAGATGCGTTGACAGCGTAGCATGTTGGCAGGGCCTGGGCATTGGCGGTGTTGGTGCGGGCGCCAGGACTTTCGTTAAGTTTCTTTGGCCTTTGGCGGCGGCGCATCCCATGGCCCTCTCTGATTGCTGAACCAGTCTTCACTGGATCTTCTCCATGCCGGTCTATCCTAAGGAGAATCTTCCCAGGTCACTCGAGTTGATCGGTAGCTTGCTTCGCAGCGATTTCTTCAAGTGTCCTTAGAAGCGTTTTTGACTCTGCCGACGAGAACCCGTGAACATCTCCGTAGAAAGCCGTTTGTGAATACTCGTCGTCCATTCTACCAAGTGGCTGCCCCGCAGCTGTACTCTGTTCTTACATGCGCTATTGAGGATTCCGGTCCGTCCCAGGACTTCCGCGTGTCCGATCCTGTCTTGCCATCTCAGCTTCAGTATTCCTGCGGGAGGCAGCTGAGATGAAAGTGATCTGCTTCCCGGTTTGGTTCGAGAGATTTGGTCCAGGTTTCCGCGCTCCAGCGGGAGTGTCGACAAGACGACGGCCTTGTAGATCTTCAGTTTGGTGTTCAGGTGAATACCGTGGCGATTCCATTTCATGAGTCGCAGTCGGCCGGGAAGGTCATCTGACTAGCTTTAAAACTGCCAGCAACCCCGTCATCGATTCGTGTTGCGCGAAATCGTGTCGATACAAGCCGGTTTTAATGTTTTGTTACACCGCTGATACGATTCGAGGATACTAGACCGCGCTGCGGCGGTTGGTGCATGACAACCGTTTTACAGTTCGATTGTTAATCCATCGGCGCAGCCTCTCGGCGAAGAGGCAAGGTCCATGCTCCTTTGCATGTCCCTCCTCCGTCACGGTGGGTTAAGGGCGCAGTCGTCACGAGTAGTCATGGACTGTAGCGGTAGACACTCGCGCTGCTGGAGCCTCGCATACGCCGACTGTTTGAGAAGGCGCCCGTCAGTCCTGCAGGCTGCATGCATCACCGCCAGGCCGCTCATCACGGTAGTAAGTCCGTCACCACAGCCGGCGCGAACATGAGACTGAAGAGGGTGCCATGTACGCAGCCCCCGCTTTTACTCCGCCGGTCACTTTCGCGAATGCTTCTGACAACGTCCCGCCGTCGTATGACGCGCGCCGTCATCCCGTCATATGAAGCTGACGCAATTCATGTGCGTGAACCGCCCAGGACAACCAAATTCTGCATGACTTTCCACAGTCCGTCACGATTCACCGTGTCAAAGTCGTGCCATTTCGTTAGATCCAATGGCTGCAGTGTAAAGGTGAGTTCGCATTCTGACACTTCTCTTCTTTAGCCAAGTGCGGCGGCGAAGATCATATCGGTTGTCCATGCGGTGTCGGCGGGAAGCTCTTCACATTGGCTCTTCCGGCGAGCAGGCCCTGCTTTCCACATGACCGCTAATGACGATTGAGAAGGATACGGGCTGATCTCTCCGGCGATGTTGAGCGTCAACGAGATGCGTGGTGATCGCCGAGCTGCCGGTTCTTCCGTTTGAAGAGATGGATCGATGGCCGCGTCTTTCAAACTTCTGGAGGAACTTGTCCTGGCGCCACACCCGGAAGAGCAGTTGTGAGTTCACATCAGCCGCTCCACCGTGCTTGGTAGACTTCCCGGTGTCGGATCGCGTCGGATGTCTGTGCCTACCGCTGGAAATCAAGCTGCACGGCCCGGATGGTTTCTGGTAGGAAGGCGCGCAGCATCCAGGCCACGGTTCGTGTCCACTTTGAGGAGCCGGTCACCGCAGTCACCGGAGATGGCTGATGAGCCACCATGACACTTCTGAAGCGCCCGGCCCAGCGCTTCAGAATTTGGCGGATTTTCGTCAGCAGTAAGTGTTGTCCCATCAGAGCTGGAGCAGCGGTGCGGACCCTTTCGATACTACGGGTCGGCGATGGCTCCTGATGCTCTCGAAAGTCTTTGTTTCATTGCGGGTCCGCATACTCCCTGGACTGCAGCACTTTTCGGATCATCCAGGCATCCTGCAGCTCCCGCGCCGCCGTTGTTGTACAAGCTGCGCCGGCATCCGAAAAGGCTGCTTTGGTGGCGTCAGTCCGAGCGTCCGCAGGCTTTGTGTAGCTCCATCTCTATCCGCGAGTAAGGCTGATGTCGGCGTCATTGTCACGTCAAACCAGTCCGTGCCGACTTTAGGTGCGCGTCCGAGTACATCGAGGGCGGTGGACTGGATGATGACTTCCTGCAGAAGTTGACACCATCGTGTCTCCACGGTATCGCGGTAATCATCTGGAGCATACGCAGGTCCTTCCAGAAGTTTCGGTTATTTGGTTGCTGAAATCAGCACAGTGGGAGCGCTGCGCGCAAATTTAATCAAAGAGAGCATTTAACTTACATGGCGGCTCTTCTTACCTTGCCTTCGTCGGGTTGCAGTCGGAGCCTCATCTAAGAGATGACGAGCGGTGACCTGGCAACCATCGGCGTCGCGGATCGTCCGTTTGAGCATTACGCACTGTCCTTGCCGATCTCGCCTCCGACGAGAACATAGTCCAGCAGATGCCAGCGCTGCGACCCGAGGGTGCATCTGATGCGGCTCCCTTCTCCCGCTGCCGAAGGCGGCAGCCAGCAGGCATAGCAGGACAGCAGTGCGATCGCACACGTCGCGCAGAAGAAGGAGGCCGTTAGCGCGGCAGCTACTCCAGGACCGTGGGGACTCCAGCACTTCTGCCAGGCAGCGTGCACCGTCCTGACGCGGGCATTGAAGGCCGCCTAGCGACAGCACTTAACTTGTCCTCTTTCGGAAACACAGCTCGCCAGCACGCAGGTCCTCGTAGGAACTGCCTTCGCCGCATCAGGAGTCATGGTCATTGGGGAGCGTAGGGCGCTGGATGATGATAGGCGAACCGTCTCTGAAGAGGCAGGTGCGGAGGCTCATCAGGGTCATTGATACATGGCAGACAGGCAGACGACCCACAGATGTCGTTACGATGGCGCCAAACACTCACAGCGTCGCGGCCGCCCCGCCTCTACCGGCCGCCCAGAATATGCGTGTAGCTGGCCCCCACCTCCTCCAGCCGACCCCTGCCTCAGAGAATCGGGTCCTTCGCCGAGAGCAGCGCAAATGTCCATCTGTAGCGCCAGTTCCCCGCGCGACAGCGCAGTCCGCCGTCCCGGGCCGGCCGCTCCCAGGACTGTCTAAAAGGGAATCGAACATTCCAGCTGCTGCTAGCGTGAGTGGACTCCACCTGAGCAGCTTCCGGAGAGACGGCGAGGGGATGAGGACGGGGCATTGTTGTTTGCTCTTGAGTTTTGCATGACCGCGTAGTTTGCGATCTCAGCAGAGCCGCGGCCGGCCGCAGAAGACGTGAGAACCAGCACTAGGGCACATTTTCAGCCCTTCCTCCGCGAGGAGGCAAGCAGTGCTATCCCTAAATAGGGGCCAGCTCGGACATCCCAGACTGGCTGCCGAACTCCACACTATGGGCCGGGCTGGTTTGTGTTTTAGTGGGAAGAACGACCCGAGTCAAAGTCTGGGCTGCCTACGCGCCGCTGCACGCCCCACCGCGTGGACTTTTTGAGAGAGAGAGATGGCAGTCTCGGGAGTCAGACACACGCGCTTTGGAGGCACACACTAACACCGGAGACCTCACCTGGCTTCAGCCTGCTGGCCGTGACGGTGGCCTGCGTGGGCCGCTGGAAGGAACCCTAAACTTCGGAGGAGCCAAGCAGCGTGAGAGTTGGGCACCAAAGCCAGAGGCGGCCAAGGAGCATTCACCACCCGTACGAGAGACAAACGGAGCGTGACCGAACGCAAGCTGTGTGTGGTGCTCGCCCCTAACTAGTAATTCCCAAACCTCATTATCACACACACACACACACACACACACACGCACTTGCAGTCTGACCGTCGATTTCAACGAGGTCCACCGTATGCTCCACACCAGGTGGTGCAGGGACGGTGACTTGCGCGTGAATTAGTTTTGGTGATAGAAGCTCTGCACAGAAGTACTGCATCCTTCTCCTCCTCCCTCTACCTGAGCTCCTGCCGGTGACAGAGTCAAGAAGACCGGAGATGGGAGACGGCGCAGGTGTATTAGCGCGCCGGAGCCGCCCCTGGGCGTGCCAACACACCTATCGACCACGGAGTGGGAGTGCCATAAAGGCCATGATACAGCCATTGGGTAACCTGATTCTCAGTCCGCCAGTCAGCCACTCCACACAAAACACACATTGGCCACCCACGCAGTCCATTATCCCGTCAGTTGGCAACCTTCCAAGCCACGGCTTTGAAGCGCACCGTGATAGTTTCAAGCGCCGATTGTTTATGGTGAGGAAGAAAATTGTTGTCAGACTAATTCTTCACCCCACAGTCAGACTCAATATCCATTTTCGGTCAGTTGCCCGGATGTGGGAGTGGGCGCATTGGTTGACGGATCGGCGTACCCGTCTTCGCGCACCACCAGCACGACCTGGTTCATAACGTTACACCAGATTCACAAACTCAGGGATATGGAGCAGCCATCGCCGTCTGACTCTGTGTCCACTGGTCAGCTACTCGACACCAGCTTTACTGGCGTCTGGTAAAGCGCCGATTGGCATCTTCTGAAGCCACGGTTTCTAGGAAACCGTGATATACTCTGGTAAATGGTGATTGGGTGTAGTCGATGTATTGGTGTAGGTAGTGTGTGCTGATGGATGAAATTCCGGTGGTTTACCGGAGGTTGTTGTGAGGTATTGTCCGGCGGGGCCTATGTTGTAAATGTGGTGGGAGGTTGAGGTTAGCAGCGGGTGTTGCCGATTATATAAAGTCGGAGCTCCAGGTAATTGGTTCACCAGTCTCCGCATGGATTCGTAGGTTGTTTCGGTATCGATGCGTATTGAAGTTGTGGGCGCGTGGGCAGGAGAAATCGGTGAGGCTGGGGGCGATATTGGTCTGGCGGTGGGGGTGGTACAGTTCGTTAGAATGGCAGGAGCGGAGGGTGTGAATGGTGTATCGGTGTTGTTTGATACTGCAAGTAAATCCGTCATGATGCCGTTACGACCGAACAGGCCCATGCGATTGCGAAACGCGCCGAGCAAATAGTGCGAGGCAGCGACGACCGCCGTGCGATGGTGTTCCAGGCACTGGCTCACCGGTCCTCCGTATAACGCGCGACCGACCGGTACCGATGCGAGGAAGCCGTCGCATTGAGTACAGCTGAGATTCCCCATCGCGATGGTGGCTGTGGTGGCAGTGAAAGTGAAGGGCGTAAATAGCAAATGGTGGCTGCGGTGGGGGGTAAACAGGCGATGAGAATGGATGTGGTCTCTATGACGGTGGGAGTAATGGAATTGATGTCAGGAGGAGGGGAGCCAGAATGAGGGCTGGGCAGAATCTGACGAAATTGAATTAGGGATTGTTAGCGACAGGTCCGGGAAGATGCCCACCAGGCTGATCTGCGCGGCGAAGATGTTATGCCGGGCATGTTTTGGCAGGCCTGGGTGACAGGCAGCTGGTGGCGCCAGACTCGTGCCGCTCTTTATCTTGGCGGCGCGATCCGTTTGGCTCCTCGTAGATTGCTAAAACCAGTCTTCTTACTGATCTTCTCCATGCTGGTCTATCCTGGGCGAGGTCTCTCCCAGGTCGTTGAGTTCGATTTGTGTTCCACCATTTTCCAAAGTGTCCTGAGTACAGCTTGACCCCCTTCTGCTGACGAGAACCCGGTACGACATCCCTGCAGAAAAGCCGTTTGCAGTCGCTCGTCGTCCATTCTACCAAGTGGCTGCCCATCGCAGCTGCGACTTATTTCAGCATGGCATGGATGTTAGATCCTGGTCCGCTCCAGGACCTTCGTCCGGCATCCCGTTCTACATCCCAGCTTCAGTATTCTGTGGAGGTAAAGCTGAGATGAGTATTCCAGCTCCACTATCCGAGTTATATCCAGGCTTCCGCCCGCAAAGGAGCGTCGACAAGACGACGGCCCTGGTACATCCCCGTTTGTTCGCGAATACCGCGGCGATTCCACACGAGGCTCCGGCAGTCGGCCGAAGGCCCGACTAGCTTTGGACTGCGCTGGGCAAACTCGTCATCGATTCTCCGTGTTGCGCGAACGTGCTTCCCAGCGTACTGCCAATGTCTCCACGCGTTTTGGAGCTGAGCACCGCCGACATTGATTCGAGGAGCATTGTTGTACTGCGCCAAGCGGCGGCTGAAAAGCATGACAAACCATCTTGGCTGCGTCACCGGACAGTTAATCCAGAAAATCGGCGCAGCCTTTCGGCGAAGAGGTGTCCATGCCCTTTGCATGTCCTCCGTCACGGTGTTAAGGGCGCAGTTCGTCCAAGAGGCAAGCCCGCGATCAGTTCGGCATCCGCGCTGGAAGTCTCCGCATACCGACCGCCGAGAAGCGTCGCCAATCCGTGGTGGCGATGCGAATACCAGCTGTTCATCACGGTAGGCGTCCATCGCTACAGCTTTATGAACATGAGACCGAAGAGGGTGGGGGCCAGTACGCACCCCCGCTTCATCTGCCGGTCACCGCGAACGGTCTCGACACCGTCCCCGTCATTGAGGATGCGCGCCGTCATCCCGTCATGAAGCTGACGCACCATGTGCGGGAACTGCTCAGGATAACTGAACCAGCTGATTCCACAGTCCATGATTCACCAAACAAAGGTCCTCGCAGATCCGCAGCGGTAAAGGTTTAGTTTGCAATTTGAATACTTTCAGCGGCGGGTGATCATTCGCTGTCCGTAATGGCGGAAGCCATTATTTTTCCGGAGCAGGCCCGTGGCCTGATGACGACGAGAAGATGCTGGGCGAAGATCTTCCCGATGTTGATAACGAGATGCCTCTGTGGATATCACAGAGTTGCCGGTTCTTCCGTTTGTAGAGATGGACGATGGTCGCGTCTTTGAAATCCTGAGGAACTTTGTCTTGGCGCCACATCTCCTGAAGAGTAGCTAGAGTTCTGCCATCAGCTGGGGTCTACTCGTGCCGGATCCGCGGATTGCACGATCCCGGTGTTTACTTCTGTCCGCTGCACGGCCCGGATGGTTTCTTTAGGAAGGCGGCAGATCCAGGTCATTGTTCGTAGTCCACCATGGTTTTATAACAATGCAACCGCAAACCTAGCTACCGATCTTTTTA
>WEDG01012389.1:0-32064 GCA_017591395.1 Schistocephalus solidus | reverse complement strand
GCTGGTGGGACTTGAGAGCTAGCTCCAAGGCACAACGCGACGTGTGAGTCTTGCAACCGATATGTGAGCGCCCAACTACCATAGTTAATATTCTAAATCAAAACAGGCAAGACACCCGAGCTCGTGGCGCAGTGGGTAGAGCGTTGGACTTCTGCCTAACAGGTCGCGAGTTCGAGCCTCAGGCGCTGCACCGCCTGGGGTTGGGTATGGCTGGCTGATGACGGCTAATAAGCCAGAAATGGCCATTCCTGTCTCCCTTGTCTTTTTCGGTCATGTGTTTCTGCATCTATATATTTCCAAGGCATGTGCTTCAACATGTGTTTAATCTGTGATACCATATTCGCCTTAAGTATTCGCCTGTGCTGGTCAGCGTTAGCATTAAGAAAAGGGATGTCTCGATTACCGGTTTGTATTTCTACCTCTACCACAATGACCCGCAACCCTTTTTGAGAAAAGAAGAGCTATGCAACCGTACTAACCGTCAGCGAACTATTCGTGACCCTAGTTACGAACCCAGTCGATAGGTAGGCCGTTAATATTGGAGCGGTAGTTATGGGGTAGTTTAGTTTTAAATACGGAAAAGAGCGGTAACGCGTTGACAACGAAAATTAATTTAGGTGTCCACCGTCATCCGTCAAGTGACCTGTTTTTTAGCACTGGATTAGACTGAAGTACACAATAACCTTTCCCTAACCCCACGAACTATTCATTGTGCTCATTACGATTGGTATTCTTCGCGCAATAGTTCGGTGCCTCTGAATTACAATTCCAAAGACAAAAATTCCCCTGCACCGACGCGCAGCCGTCATGACACTTTGGACAACCACCGGCTCAGGCGACTGCTGATGCGCGCGTTCTAGCCAGCCTGCCGCTGATAGCCGTCTACGCACTAGCCCGGCGACCAACCCTCATTATAAGTTTCCTTTGAAGGGATTTTAAGAAATAGAGGATTCATTTTGCAGCATACATGGAGTGTTGTGCTGCACGATGTTATGCCGCGGCACGCAATATTCTGTATCCCTCGTTACGTGCAGGTCACTTTCACCGTTTCCATAACCGGTACTCTTCCGGCCATGGTATGCTTGCTCACTTCTTACCCAAACCTTCCCAACTGCCGGAAGTCACCTGTCTCGGACAAAATCGACAACATGCTAAGATGAATTGCTGTGGTGATGGCAACAAATGGTTGTCATCGTTTAAATGGAATATCAAAATAGGATCGGCAAGCTTATAATTTAGTGATAATACCCTTGTAAATATTGAAGAACTCCAATTCAGCAAATTCCTTTTTTCGCTTATTCATCATCAGGCGCTTGCTTGGCTATAATAGCGTGTATTGATATACTGGCGTAGCAATAAATAATCGAAAAGGTACGTTCTTCAAACCCATAATTATTTTATAAAAGAAAAGGAAATTGGGTAATCAGAGCTTTAAACAGACACTTTTTTGGCGCACTCGCCTACGCAGGCGTGAACTGCAGTTCGTCCAGGCTGCAACGAGACCTTATGACTGCTCAACGCCCGAGTACTTCCGAAGTGCGTCCGTCAACCAACATTTGTTTACTTTGATCGAGCATGATCGTTCGCTTCAAATATCGACGAATAACCCTAATTTCGGTTTCTCTTTGAAGTTTCATTGACATGAAACTGCGATGTTCACGCAATATGGTCTTCAGGTCTCATAACTTACCTCACTGGTGTCTGCCTGATCTATACCTCATTCATTTTGTATAGAAGACACTTCTCCTTCCACCGACTTCTATCTTTCTTTACTAGGAACCTGGCCTTAGAATCATAGTGGCTAGTGTTTACCCATGATGAACTCCTGTAAAAGGTCTCCCTGCATTTCCCACATGGCTACTAATTTGACTTTCTCAGGGTGAAAGTCCGTCAAACCTACTGGGTAACTTCAGATTTTGCTTCTTAACCGAAGTTTCAAGTTTTGCACTGAAGTAAATATTACACCTAGTATCTTCATTCGAGGCATATTCAAGAGATGGGAGGGCTGGACACATGGAACTGTTCATAGGAGATGAGGATCACATTCGGGAGAAACTGGGGTGGATGAGGATCGTAAATAAATACTAGGGATGCGGGCTAAAACCAGGATGTGTGGCGTGTCTAGACTTGGCCGAACTGAACGTGCAATATATCTCGCTTCTAAGTTAAATTTTCTAAATGGCACATAGTTCAGGTATATATGTATGAGCCGATTCAAATTAACATAAGATGTGGTATTACCACAAGATTCTCTCAGTAACGATGGAAAAAAGAAAAGAAACGGACTGATTAAACAAAGAGGACCTGTGAACTATCTTAAAGATTGATTCCTAATTTGTTCCACCTATGTGTCCGAAGCCAGCTTTTCCGTAATTTAACACAAGCCTGTGTCTCGGAACAGTTTTTATTGGAAACATTTGGGACATCATGGCCCCTAACTATCTGTTTCAACAATGTTTAGCGTAGCATGCAAAGAGAACCATACGAGTTGCCCTAGAAGGCCCACAGTTGCAAGAATGTAGAAAAAAGCAACCTTCAAACAGGGAATTTCGCCGTAGCAATCAGTACAAAAACTTTGACAGCTTGGTAAGTTCAACTTAAGTCTCAGAAACTGGCGGAATCAATTAACTCCTTTGCGTATCCTCTCTCCAAGTACTTCACTGACATCTAACCACTTAAGTTTGCTCGTTTTTTATTCTCCAACCGAGACCCTCGCAGACAGGACCACGGTGGTAACTTTCCTCTCTCTTTTTTTATCTCACGAACGCTTCTCCAACGGTTTAAACAGGAGTGCGTTCCCCGTTGTCAAAATTTTCCCGGACTTTCGGTCGGCTGCGGAGGATAGCGTGGTCGGGTCTGACAGGCAGGCCACTCGTTTGCGGACATTGAGACGACCACCATGATCGCAGTACCACCTCTACGCTACTACAACAACCGCCACCACCATCACGACCACCTTTAGACGAGTCAACAGAGGCATTGCTAGTGCCATTCGCATTGCAAGATCAACCGTTGTTGGGTTGTCATTTTGCCTCTATCGTTCTTGTACGACTGCCAGCAGCATCACTGCCGCCACGCGCTACAGAAACAGCAGATTGCTTCGGGTCTGGTTCTGCCTTCTTGCGGCACGCAGGGGAGGTGTTGAGCGTCGTGCGCTTGGGTTGCGGCGTGCTCCTCATGTCCACAGTGGAGGTCAGCGCGGCTAGTCAAGCCCACACCGGTGCTCGCACCCAGATGCATGGCCATCAACGCCAACATTTAATTTTCAGGCATAGTGGTCTTTCATCTCCGGTTTCAAATGTACATAAACTGGTCTCCAGAACTCCTGTCATTGAGCTTCCAAGTTGGAAAGAGCACACAAGGGGGCCTTTAGGCTACTGATAGACATGGAGCATCTTCGTACAGAAATAAAATTAGGGTGCCAGGAAGATCATGTTCTACAGCAAATAAATAAATATGTTCGCTAATGGGGATGAAACTTTTCTCGGCTTTGTGCCATTATTAAAACAACACCAGCAGGGACAGCGAAGACAACGGTAAATAGGCGGTTTTCATAGTTTATATCAACTGGTATAGAATGTCCGGAAACGTGTTCGTTGAATTTAATACATGTGACTGGAAGAATCTCTAAATTTCACTTAGCTCTAGTTGCATTCACTTTCTCTGATGATAGACTCCCTCGTCAGCCAGCAACCTCTGATGAAGTAAACCACCATTCTGGTGTTTACAAATTCTTTGTTTTCTGTAGAAAAGGCAAAATTATCTAGTTACTTTGCACATTACTGACTGCCGGCCTGCCTGCCTCCGAGAACTTGCGCAACTCTAAAAAAAGGGGGCTTAAGTGGTGATTTCACACAAAACAGATATGTGGACGGTAGTTCTCAACAAACCGGCCTATATGCAGCCCTAAGATCGTTACTAAAACGTATCGTGACTATTGCAGAGGCAAAAACGATGTGAATAGTGTCCATTTTTAAATGCACACAATCGGCCACGGGCTCCAATTTTACCCCGACCCGACGCTCGCATGGTTTCTCGATCTTGATAATAACACCAGCATCCTTCATTCCACCGTTCCGTACCTCTTTCTTCTACTATCTCCCTAACTGACCCCTACATGTGCGTTTGTCCCTTCTCCATACCAAGTCAAAATAATACACTTGCCTTTGACAACTCGGGTCAAAACCAATCGGAAGAGGTGAAGTAATTTCAAAAATGACTTGGCTAGGGACTAGGATGAAGTTTTGTGCGTACGGTAGCAGGCCTGTGTAACAAAACAGTGATGTTATTAAACAGGTACCCTACATAAAAATCCTTGTAATCCACCGAGGAAATTTTTCTGCAGAATTTGATATAGGTCCACCTACTGATTTACGACAGTGGATTGACAATGCTTTTCTTGAACTTTAAATGGTAAGCCTGAGACTCACTAACATGCCAACCCTTCACAGGAATGTGTCGTTTAGACGAATTTTTGAAACTCCCTTGAACTAGCCACTCTCTTGCTGTTTCATAACCACGGGTCCCTTTTCTGATTAAGGCCAGCTCGGAGAACAAGCTACTGCAGCTGCAGTTAAATCAAATCGCAATGGACGTCAAATAAAAAGTAAGGATAGTTAAGTACCTATTACTTCCTCACGCTGACAGACTTCGGGCTGGTTTTCTAAGCTAATTCGAAGTCTAATGGTTTTGTGCGTGCAGTTCAAAATTATTCCCACACGCTAAACCAGCAACCATCTATACACGTTAGCTTTGTTCTTTGTTATAGTTCGCAAAAGGAACTGCACGTTACGGAAACTTTTCTCATTGTTCACATCTCGAGTAGTTTTTTGCTTTAATTTTAATGACGTTTAATGGCGAATTTTTCGTTTTTTCCTCAACTATTTCCTGCGGAAGTCAACTGTTGTTTATTTTTACACGACAGACAAACACCACATTCAGTAGATGGCCTTTCTCATGAATTATTAACAGAAATTCTGAAACTTGTTTTCGATTAGAAAGGATTATTAAACAGTTGTGTAATACTAATTACCGTGCTACATAATACCAGGACATTTAGGTCAGGAATGAGCTACTTTCTGACCACCTGCCGAAACTGTATTCAGTAAAAATGATCCTTTAAATTGCATGAATTTTTCATAGTTTTTCGATGCATTTATAAATTCAAATATATTTTATAGAATTCGCGAGTAAAAAACTCTTTCTTGTACTCAGCAGAAAATTACATCTTAATAAACTTTAATACTTAAAAAAGAGCATATTTCGGTTTTACAAAACTTTCGCATGTTCAGTTGCACTTGCGCCTTGGGTTTCCAAACGACATGCTGTATACTTTCAATGGAAATAAACTGATATATTTCTTTATGCTATTAAGATGGCATAGAGGATTTATAGAATTTCGAAATAAATAAAGACCGTAGTGTATGCTTCATAAGCCGCATTAATAAATCAAAAGATGCGATGCTGTGCTAATGGACATTTCAATCTCTGGAAGTCTGATTATTACAAACTTATTCTTCACAGAAATATACCTTTTCCTAAAGTATAACTTTTAAAGAATGCGTAATTTGCAATCGAATAAGTATGTATTTTTTCTACAAAATATAATTTAATTCAAAGGAACTCAAAATCAGTTGAAACAAATCCATGCTATTTAAGGAGTCCTTTTATTACCGAAGCATATTTTTTAACTTGCGGTTGGCAGGAATTTAATTCAAAGGCTGGCCTTCTGGCGTAATTGAAATATTTGGGGACTATGTTGCGCCACAATTCCGCTTACGTACTCCTTCCAACTTAAAAATGCATTTCCAAATTTCGGTTTGCCTTTCCTGAAATAGGCCAGCCACTCCAGAATCTTGCTTGAAATATTAACCAATCTTCTGTTAACTACTTTTTTACTCCATGATCTAACCTAACAGATAAAGAAGTTTCAAATAAAAAGCGACTCCTCTCCCCCTCCCTTCTGAATTTAGAAGTTTCTCCTAAGTGGGGCAAAAATGAAGCGGAGAAGGCAAGGACAGAGAAAATGACATTTGCTGAATGCAGGTTAAGAAGAACGTTTAGCAGTTTAAGTTGCAAATCTTGGCAGAATGCGGTCGATGGTCATCGGGGGGAGGGAGTACGATTCTAAGTCGCCGTCTTTGAATCTCGTGTGCCTTCTAGGTCTCCAAACAGAACCAACGTTTGTACAGACCCCTCATACCTGACGGAGTACGCCAGTGCAGCAGAACTAGACGAAGACCGTGTACTAATGCTTGCTTAGATTTGCCGAATGTTTATGTAATTCACATATCAGATCAAACAAGAAGGACAACACACTTCAATTTCCTTTTCCCAATCACCAGATAAGTGAGGTTGACTTACTTTCAAACAGGTAATAGGGAAAGCTGCCAGGCTTTTGAACCTAGTCAGCTAACCATGTCAAGTAAATCGAAACCAACCGATGGAATTTAACATATATTTAGCCGAGTAATCCCAAATATTTGAACAATCAACGTGTGTTCACCGTACTAACTCCTTCCCAGTGTCCAGGGAGGAAAAGAGCTTCTGCACGTAATCCCACGATCCCCAGAGTTTGTTCGTACATGGGCCGTCAGAAAATGCGCTTCCTGATGCACTAAACCGAAATGGGCCCAACACTGCGCCATGACATGTTTGGTTCCTACTGCGCCGCGTATGCATTAGTTCTCAAGTGTTACTATACATGTATTAGACGGAGTCTCACACCTTCCCAGCCACAGAGCCTAATTGTATCATTTGCGACTGCCAGGCTCGGAAAAGACACGAGGGAGGGAGGGAAGAGAGAGAGAGAGAGTGAGGGCGAGATTAAGGTATCCTTCCTCATGGCATCTTCCAGCATTAATTGCCACAGAAAATCTCATGTTGAGACTGCCACAATGCACTGAAAACAGTGCCTTTGCGGTCCTCCACTTGATCCTCTTTTGTAGCAAAGGCCAAAAAGCAATGCCCTTAATGAAGACTTTCAGACGCTCGCATTATTTAAGCTCGTGAAAACGATCTTACTCTTCAACCCTGGACATACACAATTAGGGACCAGGTCGTATGGGACGCAAGTATGGACCATCAGCCTTTACTCGGTTATCTTAATTTCTAGCCCACTTGTCTTGGTCCTACCGTGAAATAGAACGGATGAGGTAGATACAACAAAAGACTGGTTCACAATTAACAAGTTCATTCTCAGTTCATCGATGCGTCGTCCATATAGTGTTGAATCTTTTCACTGGCCAGTGTCTATAATTTGTCCTTTCTTTTATCATCCTCATAGTCGGCCGAAAATAAATTTTCCCGACGCATCCATTTGAGTAGAAATTTTCGTATAGTAACCTGCTCTGCTCCCATCTTCGCTCTATAGAATATGGTAATCTTCGTTTGAATATTATTCCCAGTTAATCAAAGATTTCATATAACAGGGTTATTTACTCGAGACGGTGGTTTTATCAAAATCTTTGTTTAAAAATAAAGCGGAAGACCGGAGATTCCTTGTGAATAAATCTTAAAATTTAAACCAAAGAATTCGCAATAATCGGGCCAATCACTTTAATCACCGAGTCTCCCTAGATCGATTCCTCGATGGACCCGCTAAAATAAGACTTTGGACAAACATATCAACTTACCTCCTATTCCCTGCCCTGGGCCTAACATGAACCAATTCCTATTCTATTCTTATCTGTCATGTAGTGGGTCAAGCTGCCCACTTTTTACAGTTGATGGGCAATTAGGGTAGGTATTATGATTATGTCGTAGATTACTTGAAACAATACAACTGCATCTTGGCTATTAATCTTCATGTACCAGACAAAACAGAAGAGGAAAATGTGAAGTCAAAATGTACATTGGATGGAGGCCACTTACAGGGAGGGCGGCAGATGTGCGTACGCATGTTATACGAAAAAATGTCCTCACAGATGGTCATCAACTGAATGTCAAATATGTGCTGTAAAATGGGAAAGAAAGTCAAAAACCTATGAACTTTGAGGTTTAACGTAAATGGCATTTTGCAGTTATCCAAAGTTATCGGTCTTAAAAAGATGGCGTTGGCCTCAGTCCGCACTCTGCTGAATTGCCAGTCGGTCCTTGTAAACCCTAATAGACCTGGACTTCACAAAGTGCAGCTAAGAATTCTTTTGGCCAAGCTCCCCTAAGTCCGTGTGCCTCCACGTAGACATAACGCCCTGTAATTGGTCGTCGGCAGGGGATGTGCAATTTTGGCAAAAAGACGGCGTCATTGCGTCTAGTTACTTGTCCACAGAACTCGCGGCCATCCGAGTGGGTACCTGCACTCTCCTCCCCGGGATTATCAGTCTCCACGTAGATTACCAGGCGATCAAGGTTGTTTCGCCGAAGCAATGTCTCCGGCGTGTCCGGAAGGCTACGAGCAATTAGACCTTCCTGATCCCCTCCTGGTAGAAATTAAATGGAGCCTGACTTTGAAAAATGACTACATTACGACACTTTGATAATGCAAGCCTTCACAGTATTGTGGTTCCAGAAGCAATGCTCATAGGAGATTGTTTTGCTGCCGGTCACGTCAAATGTAACCGCAGCTGCTAATATACGACTCACTGGTCCATTTTATAGATAAAGACGAATAAGTGAACATTGGGGTTCAAAAAAAGTCCCATCTTTCTTAAGTCCAGTTATCAGCCAAATTTATATAACCTTAGTAGCTCCACATAAACAAATATCAAACGCATTCAGAGTTTGTAATTATTTCTTAAATCACTCAAATGTTAGAAAAGATTAATAGTACCACAGTACATGTTGTAGCGAATATGTTTCTCAAGGAAGTACAAATCCATTCCATTTATCTGTGCAAATAAAAACGGAATCATAATGCAAAGTAAAAAATGGAAAACATGGAGCCGGCTCTAAAAGCAGGCGTTTAAATGACTATCCAAAAACCTATATGGTTTTATTTCCATCTCGAAGGGAGACTGCTTCACAATGTTACTGCCCCGGGAGCTGCTACTGGGTTAAACACAGGACGCATTTGAACAAGTCTGTTTTATACAGAAGCTGAAGGCTGCTCACTTTTTTGAAGACACAGGAGGTATCCATTACGAGCGACAGGAAATATTATGGTTTCATTACCAACATAAACATTGCAGGCCATTAACGGGGCTTAGTTGCTTGCTAAAGCCTAGACTACACGCAGGAAAAAACATTTGCCACGATCTAAGGTGGTTTTAGTGTGATGACGATAATCCTTACTGTTATTTACAATTGACAAATCTCCGTTGATAAAAACGTAGCTCTTTCCAATCTCTTAACACACTACTGCTTATAACGTTCACTTACCGATACTTATGTTCAACGTCCGGTTAAAACGTCTTCTGATAATAATGTGAGTTCCATTGATAGTAAGGCTGAATATTCTTTAAGGTAATGACGTGTGTTTTCTTTCACCTAGGTTCCTTCATGCCTGACGTTTGTTTCAATCAGATTAAATTAGCAGCACTTCTACTTTTATACCACTGCTTTAGAGTTAAAGCATGCAGGTTTGGAAAGCTGTAGTGCACCAGGCTAAAAACTGTAGCAATTTGCCTAGCTCCTTATATTTGATTGTTTTTTTTTTGATTTTAAATTTAAAATCCATAAAGGGTCATATACTTACTATGTTATTGCACAGAGGCTTCTCACAATGAGTTTGATTGCTTGGTTTCTAGTTATTTGCTCCTCAAGAAGAGTGACCACTGCAACTTAAAACAGTCAACTAAGCCTCTGGAATATGACCTTTCATGGACTGCATTGCTATCAGGATCAACCAAGTTACAATCCATCATAACCGTTTCGGTAAGGTTGCTGCAGTAAAACATCGGACTTCGTAATATACAGTATGAACTAGGAGCCCGGAAATGCAACTTAAATTTATATTGAACAGTTGTTGCTACAGCTCGATCATGTAACTAGCTGATCAGTGGTGATTTACTTTTATCATTAGCAATGGGAAACAAAATGGAGACAAGACTTTTAAGGGGCCAAAGTAATATATTATTGACTAAAAGATTTGACCTGCCCTCGAATTACACTGAACACTCACGGGGGTTTGCGATACTGGGGCCTACAGGAAAGGAGTTCACAGTACCCTATTTGCACCAGCGATGTGGTGTCCAAGTGAAGCTCCTACCAGTCGGATCAAGTTCTCCGATGAAGTAAATTTACGAAGTTACTTGCATATACCTTTTTAATAATTCTGATGTCCAAGTTACATTGATTTGAAATGTTTTTGGATCTTACAATTATTTTTAATGAAAGGACGTGCCATAAAGCCTTGTAGTTGATTATGTTGGTTGCAACAGTTATAAAAATAACTATGCAATCTCTTTCATGTGCGTATAAACAAGCTTGGGGGTTGAGTGTTCAAATGTTTTCGGACTCTACTCGGAATGTATGTAATGTATTTAGTATTTACGAAAGTATCTGCCGATTTTGTGATTTTTTCCCGAGTTGGACGACCCATTTCAGATCAGAGTAGTTAGTACTTTAGAAAGCAGATTCTGCGAGGGAGGATAATTTCCACAGAGCAATAGCCTAGAAGTTCTGTATTATATTTAAAGAATTCTTCTTGACCGCCTTCCATCTGTTTAGGTAAGGTAGGAAAAAAGTAAGTCGAACAGTCAATCAAACAAGCACATGGAAAGCAAGTGAAGCTTTGATTGTCTGAATCCTGTTGCTGAGCATTTACAACTTCTAACCAATCAGGAGCTTTGTCCTCTTCACCCAGAAGAATTTCGGGCAATATACGGGAGTAGGAAAGCAGTCCGTAATACCGATGATCTTCTGCGTAATTTCAGGGCGATAAGGAAGAAGAGGGATTAAATGTAGAGTTAAGGTTTGTGCTAAGGTTTATGTTATAGTTTAAACACGCGAATATGTACCCCTCCCTGCAGTAGACACAAGGCTTCATCTATTACCGGGAGTTTCTATTCTCTTTTCTTACTGAATTTCATGTACCGTTTACACAATGAAACTTGATTTTTAATCCTAAAACTGTCCATTTTTTCACGTATCCCCTCCTGTCCTTAACTTCTGATTCAGTACTCTCTCGGTATATGCAGTCTGGCTACGGAAAGTAGTGTTCAAGTAAACATCTATTATAATTACTCAAAATTGGACTATTCATGAGTTCATGATAGCATGTAAATATCAATTTGTCAAAGATTGTCCTGCGAAATTACAGGATTTAGTACAGAAGTGTACAGGCCCAGTGTAGTTTTCTTATTTTGTTATATTTTCATTTTGTAGTCCCTAGTCTTGAAATTCAGGGTTCACTTATGGAGAATGATGACCACACTTTTATGTATTCAGCTCTTTCAAGCCGAGCAACTCACATAAGATGCCAGGAAAAACACGATTTCTTACTGAGTGAAATTAACTGTGAAGTTGCTAGAACTCTTTTATCTACCATAAATAGAGAGGATTAATATCAAACAAGTCTCCAATATTAGAGTGTTTGAGATTCTGCATTATTAATTTCGGCTTTCATGATTTTTCGAAATAAGGCATTTTATAAAATGCTGAATGGCTGCTAATGTGTCAGAAAGTTGCATAGTTGTAGAAAGTTGTATCTCCAAACATTCACCAGAGGAGTACGTGGCACACAGGATGGGGTATAAGGATCACTTAATTACGATAAAATTTCTGATAAAGTAGAATGATGCAACTGACACAGGCAAAAATCGGGGAGATCGGGCGTGAAACAGAAAGGCAAAATTTAGGTACGACCGATGATCTAACCATCTGAGCTACGACGCCTCGACCGAGTGGGCTTCACCGGATTTTCCTAAGTACTCGCTGGTTGTACAGAGCCTCGTGCTTTCTGTCAGAGATTTGAAGCCCACTAGGGTCACACATTTTCTATAAATGGTAGCTAATGAACAAAAAACAAATCTTATACGATTGAGCGGAAAATGCTGATTATAAGTGGAGACACAAACAAGGCGTTGCAAGCAATTAGTAGTTTGCTTTACTCATACGATAAGAACATGGTGACTGTCTGGTTAAATATAAGTGAATGTACATGTCAATCCCAAAAGTTTTACTTAACAAACTTTATGCGCAGGTACTGAACATGCGTCCAAGTTTAGCTTACATGTCAGACGACAATTGCTCATAAAATGCTTTTCAATGAAGTGTTTCTTGCTTCGGTGGTCAACTCGTAAACTGTGCACTTAACTTGTTTGTGGTTCTGAACATGCGTAGAAAGGTGGACGCTGGCGGTCAAGTTTATGCCGCAAGGGGTTTACTAGCTAGAGGTCAGCGCACAACAATGACTCGGCTTCTGCGCAGACGAAAGGCACACACAAACGGCTAAAACGTTTCTGTAACTTTACGTTTCTATGTTGGAACATTGCGTCATGAAATCCAAGGGTTTTTGCATCTGGACCTTCTTTTTTTTTTTATTAAAGAAGCTGATGGAGCACACGCAGCAGACCGTTGACGGCCTAATAAGGGATAACGGTGGGAAAGGTAATAAATCCAAGGTCGGTTTTCATATCTAACCAGGACTGCTTAACCAAGCCAGCCTTTTAAAGCGTGAAAGTAAAATTGTTAAAAAGTGTTGTGGTTTTCGTCTCCGAATGTCGTCCCATTTACTACTGTGGGCAGTGGATACACTAAATAAATATAATTATCTGGAAAAATATGTGAAATTTTGACTAAAGAAAGTCAGTTTACGAGTATTCAATTCAAGGTATAAATGACAGGCACGTTATCACAAAGCCGACGTGCGTTAAGCTAAGGGTACCATAGAACCAGTGCGTCTAGTTACTCCATGTATCTATTCTGAGCTGCGACATTTATGTTACATTTGGCAACCAGAGTCGGACCGACAAAATAAAAATTATATATAGCACGTAGATGATAGGGCGTCTGAACACAAAACAAAAAGAGCAGTTACTTAGCAGCTAGCTAAGACACAAAAAGATCAACTTTAGTGCTAGTAAAGTACGCTAAACCCACCGATCCGACAGAAACGCATTACAGTAGGGTTTATTTGTCAAACTTGGAAGAGGTTGAGCAATGGGCAAGCCTTATCTCAGACGCTATGCTATAAGGTCCGGATTTCCTGACCTAATTGACTGCATGCCTGTATTTCCCATTTTCAGTTGATACAAGAAAATAAGGAGAACTTCATGGTCTGCCATAAAAAAATTATTATCAAGTTTTTTTTCGGAATAAACCACAGGATTAGTCTCCTTTACTAAATTAAATTACTACCTTTAAATGATTATCATAAGTAGTAGTTTCTGGAAAAGGAAATTGCAAACAACCTAAAGACACGATACTTACCTGTGGCTAGCTGGTGCATTTTGTGTCAGAGTAAACTGACACGTATTCTTTCTTCGTTTTGACTTTAAGCAGAGCCATACTCTATTGTTTAGAAGGACAAGTCAAAACATAGGCTCATTACCCAAGACTCAGTCATTTGTATTGAATGCGAACGAAACAAGGCTGAAATGGGGGGACGTGCATTGGTGATACTCTCAAGCATCGACATCGTCTTCCGGACTGCTTTGCAAGTTTAGTTGGCTATTCTTACTCTGTATCGAATTATTTGTATGGTACGGTTAAAATTTATGGTATTCCTACAAACCATGAGCAAAATATAGGTAGATAATTTTTCTAGCGTATTATTTTGTCCATTACTACTAACTAGTACAATGATTGAAGTCATTGGCATAATATTCTCAAAAATCATCCGGAAAGACACATGTTTTTATGCTTTGATCAGCTTTCCACTGTTTTAGCAAAGAAATTTCGTGACTGGCTTGCTACAGAAGCAAAAATACTGGGAACTGGTCATACTCAATAAATCTACAGTCAATGGAGGCCCTCTTCTGTTTCACTATTAACCTTAGAATACTTCAAACGTTGGAGATTATCAAGCAAACTAAAGGTCAATTCTTATTCATCTTCTATATGAATACAGTTTTGCGGCGCAAATAGGTCTTTCTTACCTTTACCGTGTCTTGCAGTATACAGAACAACGCCATTGACCTCAAAAGATTCCTGCAGATCTACATGCCAGCCCGGCGTCTCCAAATAAGGCCAACCAAAGCGCAGGATGGTACACTGCTGTCCCTCCTTCGGCACAGATCTGAGGGCCCGCCTTTGCTTTTCTATCCCTCTGCTTGGAGAGTCGTTCATGAGAAATAGACCTGGTTTGTGGGCTTCCTCAGTCTTTCCGAAGTTTAGTCTGCCCAATGTTCCATCGCCACTGACTTTACCTGCATCCCTTCCACTCTCCTCTGTAGTCAAATCACCGATGGCACCCTTTTCGTTGCCCACGAAGCCATCAACAGCTCGTTTTGCCACCTCATCCTTCACAACGTATCCCTCGTCGCCAAGCATGACATCATGTAATTTCCAGTCGTTGATCGGAGTCGTCTGGGATAGCCCCCCATCATTGCCCATTTGGAGGGCATTGATAGAGGATTGAGGACTTGAAGACACTTGGCGTTGTGAGTCGTAGAACCTCTGAGTTGTGATCAGTGTTTGCTTCTGTTGTTGTGAACGGGCCACGAAGGGAAAGCGGGAGGGCGACGGGGGTGATGAGAGGGGGTGTTGGTAGAGGGAATGCCTCAAACGGTCTTCCGTCTCCTTCTTCCGCGGATTATCGGGATTGTTTGACATCCATGCGTCCTTCTTATATGCCAGATTGGCAACTGTGTAAGACGCATAAAAGACAATTTAAGACAAGTAAAGATTCGTCTGAGGGTACGGTAGATTATCGCTCGTCCAAAAATCTGGTCTGATTTCAGGCCTTAGTAGGATGAATTTAGTTAATATCATTTCTACACATAGGTAATGGCTTTAACTTGCAGTGGTTACATTAGGCTACTGTTTCATCCTGAGTACATTTTCCTATTTCTGTTGTCCTCATTGTTATCGAGTATGATAGCGGAGCCGCGTACAAGACTTTCAGTTGCCACCATTTAATTTAAGTCCGTCATCTACATAATCACCCGTCATTTTAAATTTTATCCAACGATGCGCCTATTAACGGGATGTAGAATAAGGCAAAACTCGCAGATTCCGAATTTTTAGCTATCATCTATAGTTTGCAGTAAAACCAGGGAGGAAATTTAAGTTCCGCTGACCATTTGTTAAGTCAGCGTTTGACAGCAGATACGAAGAAACAAAGTCAAATGCGAAGGCTTGCAAAGCATGCGAATTGTATTCTTGTTACTGTCAGCAAAATCAGGTATAATAGAAATCGAGCCATCTCCGTACGACTACTGCGTCAATTTGGTAAACAAAAGTGCAATCCGATTAGCGGAGATTCTAGTTTAGCGAGAAAGGTTAGCAGTAAATCTGACTAACGTGCATCACCCTGGTAGAATGAAAATTCATTTTCCGAAACTTTACTGCACACCTTGACAAGTGTTCGAGAAGCACATGATTTGAGGGAAGTGTTAACTGCCTTAATAAACGCACTCGTAAATTCGCGTTGATCTGGGTCTGTTCCGTAGGACTCAAGTGTCTGCGTAAATCAGCTGGTATGAAAGATAATAATCGCTTATTAATAGGTGTTTTTGGCAACGCGACATTATTCTACTTAACCAGTTTTGCAAAAATTCGGCGGCCTTCGTGGCGTTCGAGCAGATGACATAAGTTGCTGTAGTTTGGACGGGTAACATGATCCAAATTTGGTTAGAATCATAGCCGCCGGTGTGGCCGGTAGCTGTACTCAAGCCATGCAACTGCTGTCATGCATTCTAACCCCACCTTGGTCGTCAAGTTTTTCCGAATTGTGCAAGCGGAATTACCTATTAATCAACCAGAAAATTATAAGATAATCCTAAGAACTTTAAAAACCAGTGGTGCTTAACCGTCTCCGACTTCCGAAGGCTTAAAATGCAAATTGGTTTATTAAGACCAGTTCAGTTTCCAATAATTGAGGCACAAATAAGAAAAAAATAAATACTTTTCGGTCTAGGAACTGACTGCAGGAGCTTTTATCATTCACTTGGAAGAATCCCGGCCCACAGGGTCCTCTGTATCGACAGCCGAGCAGGCCGACACGCATAGCTATTCTTCCGTGCCAAGCAATGGATGGATTCGAACAAAACGTGCAATCACAGGAGCAGCTAAGAAGTGTATCCTCTCAGGAACGTCCAGCGAGTTTCCAAGAAATACCTGAAAAGCATTAACGAAAAAGAGAGACCGGGAAATAGCAGTGACAGCGTATAGCTGGAACCTTCATTCCGGCTGGATGATACAGTGATAGGCAAAACTTGCAGGCCAGTCATAATGTCTGCTGTACGCATCAGTGCCGCTTACCCTTGCATGCATCCATTATAGTGAGTTAAATATACGCTTCGAAATTAGTTTCAATGTCAAGTATGGGTAATCTACTTAATGCAATAGTGAAACTGAACTTTCCGCAACAGGGTACGCTTGTTGACCAAGTAAGGTTGTCCAAAAACCGAAGAGGTCAACGATCCAGTGAGTCCGAGAACAAAATAATCAGTAGGGCAACATATTCGGGTTTTAATTTTACACCATTCCTTTAAAATGCTAATTTTACCAAATATTTTTTAATAACAAGTTCTTTTTTCTTGTCAAAGAGGAATGAGTAATTTGAAAGAACGTATCACCGTGCATTATCTTCCTCTCGAAAAGATCTCGTTAGCTGCTGGTTTTCCCCTGAGCCAATACACAGAGAGTATTGGAGGATAACGGTATTCAGTCCCTTTATGGGTTCCTTGCACACATTTTACGCCGGAACCGTCAATTAAAGGTTGGCCAGTCACCATAAATTTACTTGAAGTAAGTCAGAAAAGGTTGACATGCAAGACATGAAAGATGAAATTCGCAGAGGTATGTCACTCTTATCCGAAACACGTGAATAATGAAAGGCTACTGTTTTAGTTACTCTTTTGACGGAGTTCACAAGAGGCGCAAAAATAGAAACTGTCCTGTCACCGGAACTTTTTGGACCAATCGGTAACGCACGCAGTTGGTCCCTAACAACTCCGCCGTCACCAAAATACTTTTAATGACGTTATAAATAAGACAAGACGCCTCTTAAAAAGTGCACAGATGCTTCTCATATCCTAAAAGCAATATACTGGAATAGGAACCCCTTCTAAGAGAGGTGAATTTGCGCTAAATTCTGGGGAGATTGCGGATTGGCTGAAGGCTAGGGCAGGGTTTAGCCTAAGGTATGGGTTAGTGCTGCTTTTAAGATTGGGAGTTTGATAAAGTTTAGAGAAAGGGTGAAGGTTGAGATCAAGATTAGTGTTAGGGTTAGGATTAGGATACAGGAATAGGCACACTCCTAGGAATTAAGCTCAAGTATACCTGCCATACAGAGGTTGTTAGTCTCGTGTTTTACCCAAACGATCTTTTGAAATTTCCAATTCGCCTCCAATCTAGCTAGAAAACAGACTTAACCCTCGGCCATTCTTTACCTCCGACACGTAGGTGTAGACTCAAATACTATACGCATGTTACCTCACGTGTTAAATGTCTTTAAAGGGAAGTCTGCGGAAGTTCTCAGAGTTGACATGAAATAAAATAAGAGATAAGAAATAAGATAATAAAGCCTATTGTAAATGTCTTGACCTACGCACCATAAGTAGTACGAAGACAATGGTGACCGCCTGCTAAGTAAATTCAACAGATGAATTCAGCTTAACTACAGTAAAAACTAACCGAAATATGAGCACATTCAGGACGGGAATGTAGTCATCAGGTATTGGCTTACGTCATTCTATTTCATCCCGTTGGTAATTTTACCTAAAGAGGTTACTTCAATGTTCAATTTTTCCAGCTTATAAGTCTTAAACTATTTTAGGGTCATATTCCTCCCATTTGGAGTAAAAGAGGAATACAATGTCAAAAACGGAGTTTCAGTTACAAAACAGCCAAAATGAACACATCTGAGAAATAAGGTTTTAGAAGGAAGGTGACAGCGGTCTGTGCAATCACTGTTGAACAGGGTTTTAACAAGTAAACAGAAAGATCAGATTTGGATGCTTATAAGTTCGGAGGTGTGCAAAGTTTTTCCCCTTTATGCACCTGTATTCTACAAGTTGATGGATAGTCAACTTACATGCTGGTCCATGTGTGGTGCATCCTTATAGAAGAACCACAACTTGCTATCGTTACTGTAGGAGACTTTGAAATGAGTTACATACTGAGGCCACTTGCCATCTCCACGTGAGCGTAGCACCACTCCAGTTACCATAGTTGGAGGACCGAGGTCTAGTTGGAACCATTGCATTGCTGTCGAAAAACCGTAAAGAGACATAAAGCTAGCTGACACTGAGAAGTGAGAACTTTACACTTTAAGGGTAAATGCAGGCAACATAAAATATCCTCAGAGTTCCAGTAAAGAATAATTCAGACATTTACAATGAGAAAAAAAGGACAGTGGGACATGCATGACAAAACAATTCTCGCCAAAGCTTGAAAGAGGGTAGTAAACTTGCCTCCGTAAACACTTAAGCAGAACTGAACAGCGAAGAGAAGAAGGAAACCCAATCGCTGGGAGAAGAAATGTATTTGCATGGCATCTGTGTTTCACACTCCAATACATAATAAGAGACAACTACAAATGAGGGCGGCGGGTGCCCAAGGATTGCAGTTTTTGCAGGACGCAGTTAACATTCAACCACATACCTGTCAATATTAAGACTTACCTCATCAATCGTTGATGATAGTACTCAGCGCGATGATGGCTGGGTCGCCAACACACGACTCGCTAATGGCCGCGATTTCACCACTGGTGTTGGTTAATGGCATGTTAAGTATTAGGTAATTTGGCTGAGTGATAATTGCCATGGTATACTGCGTTTTCCCATGCGCTCCCAGCGCACCTAATTACCCTGACCATGCGCAGTTTGACGGCCAGATATGGGGGGTGAGGTCATTTTACTTGTGCATTGGAAAACCAGGATTGAAGCACCTCGCAGCCCACGCAGCTGCCACGTCTTGCAAAATTGATAGCTTTGTTGAACTTAGAGGAGCTTTGGAGTCCCGTCGATTGAGTTGTTACCTCACAGCGGACGTCATTTGTCCCCATTGCTGCTGTATTTCCCAGCATCCGCATCCAGAATAATCCCCCAGTTCCTCCAAAGTAACTGCTTTGTCCGCAGCACGAAACGTTTGCCACCGCCAAGGTGGGCTTTTCTGCTTCCTGTCTTGGCGCCTGATGAGTGTGCAACTCGAAATCCAAATGGGGTGAGAAACCTACCGACGGACTCCAAGATGTTCTTGTAGGGCCAGCGTGATTTGGTCTCGCCTCATCTTTGATGAAGATTTGTAGGTTGACAACAATAGTTTATTATGCACTTGTCACACCTAACTCCCTGATTACCACCAATACCGCATTACATTCAAGTAACCTTGATTTTACGAGGTTGGCTTCGCATGGGATATGGGGAGGGGGCATCCTACGTAAGCTCTTGTCCTTTTGAAGGTAGTCTATGCATTCGATTAAAACGGTGAAGCGCAGCTTGACCACACGCACGATGGCAAGATCTCCGTTGGACTTGAGTTCCTATTAACAGTACCTTTGCCCTTGGGAAGCACATCGCACGGACTGTGAGCCATGAAGATTGAACACATTTTGTCGCTTCCGCCTTTGTAACGTCTGACACAACTGTGGCACTCACATTGTCATTAACATTGGCTGTTTTAACTGGAGCATCGCGCCGCAACACCTGCGCATGTTTATTTGCCAGTTCGTTTGACAACAAGTTGTGTACTAGTTGGCCATTTTTAGATGAAGGTAGACCCGACAGCTTGCAAAGCACGTTCCACAACGCTCCACCTCATATCAATTTCTGCTCTCGGGTTCGTTTAATCACCCTTTGCCAAAATATTTTGTGCCATTCGTGCTAATGCACACACATCACCTAGTTTTAGTTTGGTCTGTTCTCCAATGGGGCACAGATTGGCTACCCAGAAGGAATACCCGGAATTTTCATCTGTCCCGCTAAATTTCTGCTCTTCTCACTGGCTTTTATTCTACTGAGCGGGGGTTTGACGCAAAATGTTGAAAAGGCATTTTTTAGACGTCAATGCAATGAAATCTGCGTATACATTTAAGTTTATCGAAGGAAAAGTTTTTCCCAGCATCCAACCGATTGGGGTGCAACGGATGGCTGATAAAGGAGAAACATGAGTTCCAGGAAGAATGTGAAGAGCAAACTCGATCGGCGGAGCAAATAGTTTGATTAAAAGAGACCAACTCCAAAATTCAAGTTTGTTGGAGCCAAAATTCTCGAGCAAGGTGGCAACTGCGTGAACTGTGGGATGATTGAGTGTTTCAGCTCGCAATTACCACCCATACCCATCCAGCCTTCAAACTTTGTCCGGTCAGAGTAATTATTAACGTGGAAAGGTCGTGGGCGAACAATGCGTTCAATGACACTAAAAATCAACCAGACTGACTAAGAATTATCATGCTATTAACTAACACCAGTGATGAAATTGCGGCTATTAGCGACTCGGATGTAAGCGATCAAGCCATCATCGTGCCGAGTGCGAGTGTCAGCGATGGATGAGGGAGCTGCTAATTTTGACAGGTATGTAGGTGTGTCGAATGCATCCTCTATAACTGTAACCCTTGTATGCCCACCACCCTCATATAAAGTTCTATTTAATTATGTTTCGGAGTGTGAATCAAAGACGCCAGACAAATGAAGTTCTCGATCAAGTCTCCTTTTCAGATCTTTGTTTGGACTAATTTTTTTATTGGTGTAGACTTTAGGCATATATGAATAACTGATGTGGTTTGAATTCTGAGATTTTGTGATGAAAAGAAAAAGTCCTCCGGAAAATCTAGCTGTGCGCGTAAATTTTAAAGTTGGTGACACCAACCCGTCATTACACGAACTGAATAGAGGGGAAAATGAGATCGTTAAAGTAGATCGGTTGGCGCGACAGGGTAGAGAACGATGGACAGAACTAGTGTGAGAAGGGTGGGCACATAAATACGATATTTTTTAACGGGGAGGGGAGGGTAAAACAGTTACGGCTCCCTGTGTTGGAGGGACAGGCGGAGGACGATTCGGGGGAACCACAGACACCTGGATTAGCTGCGGTCGGAGCAGGGATCAGTTTTGGGGTTGGTGTTAGGAGGTTAAGTTGCGCACTGATCCCAGCCCCCCTCCGAACCGCAGCAATAACCGCTTACCCAGCCGCCTGCAGTCTCACGGACTCCATCCGCCGTAAATGCTCTCCCCTCCCCTCTCACACTAGGTGTCTGTCCGTCGCTCTCTGCCAACTGATCTAGTTGAACTATTTGCCTTTATCCTCCATTCATTTCGTATGACGTTGGGTTGGTGGTAGCAACTTGAAAATTCACGAGTACAGCGCGTTTCCGAAGAGTTTCTTCCTTTCATATATACATTGTCGATGCTGTTGACTAGTAGTTATGCGCCCAAGAGATACCTACATTGCCTCTAAGAGATAACGCATACTTACAAGTTAACCTTTATTATTGTGGATTACTAGGCTTTTTTCGTAGTGAAAACATAAGGGGATCTATATCCTATAAAGCCTTCTTTCGGATCGCCGGCGAGGCAAGCCCCTTCAGTTTGTCAGTTGGCAGTTACAGTTGTTGTAAGAGTATAAAAACATTTCTGGATATTTTCGTAACTCTGGCAAAAAAGATTTATAAGTTTAGGACTTCAAGGTGAAGAATAAGCCCTTTGAGGAGATACCGGAGACAACACGCTTTGCTAGTCGCATTTGGTAGTTAGACTTGAACCAGCTGAAACAAAACGATTACAACTAACCAAGAGACGTCTGGTCGGTGTTCGATAGAACACGCCAAAGTACACCAGGAGCACAGATGCTCACGCAGGAGGAGGTGATGTTTGCAAAATGTGGCTTGCAAGCAAGTTGTCTGCGAGAATTTCTCTTTGGGTGAAATCAAACTGTATTCTTCAGCAGCACTGTCATCGACTAGTGTATTGTTACAAGAGATCATATTTCATGTGACTCTTGGAGCTTGTGACACACCCTTAACCAACAGTCAGATGTGTAAAAAGCAATCGAGTAAAACTTATTAACTGCATTTTCTGGCTTTACTTTTTGCACACTTTCTCAGCTTTGCACAATACTCAGAACACCTACTGAGTTTCAGAGTACAGTGACTTCGGAAAATAAGGTTTTGATGCAAATCTCGTAAGTAAAGGGTAGCAAAAGGTCCGTAATAGGTGCAAACAGTCGAGTTTTATTTATTTTGTACAGCCACAGATATCCCTCGTGAAAATGATTAGGTGATAAATATTTGATAAATGGCCTATATTTATATGACAGAATAAAACAATACTTGCACAGTCTGCATAAAAACTTCAAAAAGTGCACTACTTAAGACATAATTAGTTGTAGTCTAGTCCGGAAGCAGGGACGTCAACTTAACCAAAGTGTCGGAGACATGAAAACAAACAAATCAGCTAGCTCGCAAACGCGATGACTTTGGAACAAAGCCAAATAATGCACCTATTGTCGTGACTTGTGTGAGGACAACCCTTAAATAAGGATCCCATAATCCATGATTACTTAGGAGAGTATAATATCTTCAATTCAGTCCTGCGCGCTGTTCCGTAGTTATCATGAATAAAAATATGCTCACTTGTTTTTTGAAGTCCGAAGGAAATACTAACTCGTTAAGATTGCTAAGGTGAATATCAATTACCAAGTTTCTTGTCGGAAAATCACCCAAAGGCTGTGGATACCAAATAGCTCAATTAAAGTTATAATGAAAAACTAGAGAGGGTGAATTTTCAATTTATTTCTCTGAAGCTAATTTAATCATGTACATTTTATTTTATTGAGAATAATCTACGGAGTGGAGTATAATTTATTGGAATGTATTTTTCATCTCCAAAATTTCTTCTAGAACGTACACGATATCCCATCAAGTTAAAATTCAATTGAAACTCCCGTGTTTTAATAACTGTCTGATGGACTGACTCGTGCGTTTTCCCGCACATTCCTAATAAGTACAGTTAGAAATAATAACCATATCCAAAACACACTAAAAAATAAAAGCAGAGAGCAGAAAGGTCATATGAAACAGCAGTGCAGCTCTGGACTCTCATCCTTATTTAAGTAGAAAGAACTCAACTGTATTCTTATTTTACGAAAACTCAGTTAAAAGAAAGCTACCTATCCTTGCATCACCCGGATCTTTGGTTTTATGGGTATACCATTTGGTTTCAAGGAATAAGTGTATACTAACTGTGAATAATCTAATATAAGTCAAATTAAAATGTCAAAACAGTTCTTTAATAGAGAAACTTAGATTTGTATATTTTATGGGCGGTTCATCGCATTTGCTGTGTTAAGGTACTTTCAATCGATCATCTCTACAACACAGTACATTTGACGTACACCAAAAAAATTAAGCTGCCTCTAATAACTGAGCCAGCTGTAGGATTTTCAAGCAAAATCAAGGAATTCAACCAAATCCAGAGGATGGAATTATATCTGAAAATAAATATTGGAGAATTTTGACCAAAGGACCGATGGAGCATCAACAAAGACTTACAGTTTTGACGCTTCGCACACCAAGCTCGGTTGCTCAAATAATGTCCATCTTCGGGATTACAGGAACGTGTGTTTCGTTTATTTCGAGTTGAGGAGGCTGCATATCGGGCGTAAGGTGGAGTTCCAAGTAACTGCTTACAAGCTGCAACGAAGAAACAGGGGTTACTCATCAAGATGGCGAGGGCTGAATAAAGGTCGCAATTGGCCTTCAAGCAAAGATAATTGAGCATGTCTGTGTTAAAACGGAATCACTAATCTTCCGAAGCAAAACGGCTATTTTGCCGCTCCCTGCTTTGAATACTTTTGTTTCGCAGATACCTAGTATTAATTTGTTGCGCGGTTGGCTCCAGGCCTAAACTGATTTCATCGAACAGAATTTCAACCGAATTCTACATGATGGAGTGCCGAATAAACTGGATTTAAGCCATCGTTGTGCACTTAAAGTAATCGGAGCGTAAAAAGTGGCCCTCTGATATAATCTTGTACACTTTTAAGAGAACTATTTTGGAGGTGGAAGTACAAGCCATACAGTAAATGCAGAACATGTGCAAAGGACAGGAAGGCAAAAACGATTACTAGTCAAAAGTTGATAAACTCTCATCTCATTCGATCCATTAACTTCATGCTCATGAAAAAAGTCTTACGCTGGCAACCAATGAGCTCAACGCGGAAACTGGGATGTCTGTTCCAAGCGAAGGGATGTATGCGCACATAACGGGCTACGACAGGATAGTCCAGATAAGCGTGTTTCACTTGAAAAGATTCAGTATTCCCATCAAAAACCTGAAAAAAGTGATCACAAAGAAAGCACTCAGTAATCAGCAGTTTATAAATATGCGGAAAGCTATCCTCCTCACGAGCACATTCGACCACCTTAATTAAAATTTATGTAGTCGAAACGTATTCAAACCTAGCACACAGCACAGCCAGCTTGGACAAACCGAAATCTGAATAGGAAGAAAGTTACTGATTTTGCTTTCATCAAGGAATATGAATGAAGTTATTAGGATGCGCTTCATGCGTCCACGTCTCGTTGAATTGAAATTTGACACTGAGAATCGAACGGCAGATACTTTATTTATTGGTGAGGACGACTGCTCGCCCTCCAACTGGGATGACTAACAAAGACAAAGGAATTCGACGGGCAATACTTGGCTTCTGTATATTAATCCAGACATTTACAGCCCCAGTTATGGGAGCACACGGGTTGTAGAGCACATAACTTCTGATGCATAACAGGTCAACAAACCAGTTCTTATTAATCGTCGTCAGCCAGTCATACCCAACCCCAGGTTGTGCACCACCCCAGTATCGAACCCGCGACCCATTGATCAAAAGTCCAACGCTCTAACCATCGACCCGCAGACTCGTTATCTTGCCGGTTTAAATCGGGAATATTGATTGTATTCGTTGATAAACGCTCACCGATTGGTTACAGAACTCACTCGTCCTGTTCTGTCTTGAGGCTCACTATCGAGCCCCGACAACCGTCGCACAGCGGTTAGTATTGCAATAGGGATCCTGGCGGATCCTTTGTCGGTGCACGATCCAGGTTTGGGTATGAGAGGCTGACGACGGCTGATAAGCCAGAATTAACCATTCCAGTCACCCAGCTCTTTGTCGACATTTTTATTCTGCCCCCACATCTACTAGCCACTGTGCGGCTGTTGGCGGGGCTCGAGAGAGAGTAAGCATCAAGGCAGATAGGGACAAGTGAGTTCCGTAAGTGATCGGCGAGTGTTCATTAACGAATGCAAGCACGTTCTTATAGTCACGGCGCATACAACCGGCGGTCGGATAACCGTGGGAACTTTACTACGGCAACCGGAATTTTAGTCAAGGGGACAGAGAGTCATCTACTGAGAGAATTCCTTCTTCAGTGAATTTTTCTGAATAGATGATAACCATCTGTGATAGTATTATGCATGAAGCCAAAAGAAGGGAATTTGTTACATATGGTTTTCTCTGAATTTTATGAACAAATTCTGGCTAAAGTATTTTGAACGAAACTGCTTCTGAAATTGCATAACCCACTCTCATTTTTTTCTAAAAAACATAATGAATGCTTCCTTTTTCTGTTATAGTTATGATAACTGCCTTTTTGTAGTGTAAATGAATATTTTGAAATCAATAGTTGAAAGTTATTTTGATCCACAAGCTACGAAGGCTGCCCTTTTCGGCCTTGAGATTTGACAGCTAACTGTAAATACTCAGTAATGTGAGAAGTGCGTTCAACGGACATGCGGCTCTGGTTAGGCGTTAGAGCTCAAACTAAAGTCTCGCAGATAGTAATGATATAGGGAGGAGATCCGACAACGATAAGTAATTATCGGATGTTCAAATATATTCATATTTGAGTGTAAGATGGAAATCAGTCTGTTTCAAATAAAAATACATTAATAAATATAAACAAATAAATAACTAGTAACTAAATAAATAAATAGATAAAATACATAAATAAAATACAATAAATGCGTCCATATATGAAATCTTCGATAAGGGAAATGGTATTAACAGGTAATGTATATGAAGTGCATTTTTTTTCACTGGAAAGTGTATTCTAACTAAAAACTTCCGATTTGCCTATAATACTTAGAGCAACCTACTAACTTTTACTTAGCTAACATGCTAACTGTAGTTAATCGAGTGGAGCAACATTTTTCCGCTCACGACGCTCTTAGATTAGAAATGCGCAAAAGATTTCGGCAATAAAGTCTGTTTTCTCTGTATTAAGTTTAATTTGCTTCAGGCGTAACACTTCTCTTCATATCGGTTTTGAAAGAGGGATTCGCTTCACTATGAGGCAAAATACATATCATAAGGTTCCATTTGCCAAGATTAAATTTGCTGCAACCCAGTTTCACGAGTGGGCATTTCTGCCGGTTTAGGCAGCACTGAGGGAAAAGTAAGTTGAATGTGGTAGCAAAGTTGACTCTCCAACGGACGATGTACTTCTTACCTGTACGTTTCCGTACTGATCAAGTATCGCTGTCCAGAAGTTACCATCGTTGCTGAATGAGATGGTGAATGATGAAACCCATTCACGACCGTCCCCACGACCCTGCAGAAGAATACCAGTGATCTAAAATAAACGAAATAGAGGATAACATGATAATCAATTCGAGGATCAGAGATAAAAATTCCGGAAAACCATGCAGCGATGTTACGGTTTACTTCATTTTAAGAAAAGACAGACACATGATGTTTTGTACACTTAACTTCGTCCGAATAAAATAGATTAGGCAAAATAATTGGGCTGTGTCCGGCAGCAGGAAACCCAAGTTTGAGAGCGCCAGGGCATAGAACGCAAATTCGTCCAGGTAGAGAAATATAAGGAAAAACTGAATTAACAAGTCCCCTATAGGCCGTTCCGTAGAACAGAAGAGACGTATCTCCCGAACTTTATGCTGCAATCTTTTTCAGTTTTATGTATAGGCGTGTGCAGGTCCTAAAATCCCTTCTACAGGCCATTTTGCGAGATCCAAAAACAAACTCAAGAGTGCTGATTCAGCAGACCAGACTTGCTTTAATGCGATAAAAACTCCACGGTACTCGTACACGATAAATTCGACGTAATTTGCTCTAGGAATGCCCGAGCCCACCCACAAGGCCTTAACAAAAATTTAAAAGAAGGGTAAAGTTCAAGGGGTTTAACGAAGTTTTTGCCCTGATGGGCAAACCCCTCGATATTCGAGATCGCTACCCGGGCATTTACTGGCGGAGAAGATGGAAGGGACTTCAGTCTTGAGGAACATTGAAGGTGGCAGAACACCGTAAATCACCTCATTGAGAACCACAAACACTCTTGGCTGGAAAGATGTCATAATAAAACCCTCAGCAGATCTGACAGCAAGATTTCACCACCACCCGGGAACTAGTCATTACATGAGGCCATGTACTAATTCACTAGGAATCTATATTCTACTAAAGCTTTCTCAGTGAGGAAGACTTATATGTCTCCTCAAAAGGGATATGAGAGCAGTAAACATCCACACTATAGTTATCTATGCACCAAATTGAAATAAGAGTTTAGGGTTATTTCAGGGGTTAGCGTTATGGTTAAATTTAGCTTTAGGAGCTTTACAATATCATGGCCAGTTTACATTAGGCTAGTGTTAAGTACTAGACACGAGAACGCGCAATCTTCCCGGAATTTTGCGCAGGCCGAAATTTTATTATATTACGTGGCGGGCGTTCCACTTCCAAGTTCTTTCTAGGAGGCCATAAGGTAGAAGAAGTCCTCCCCACCGTCTCCTCCATGAATGACATCTGGCTTGAATGCGACGTGCTTCGAGCTAACAAAACTTCACCCACACATACCTAAACGTATTTTGGCAGCATACGCAGGATGCAGCAATGTAATGATAACTACAATAAAATTATATTGATTGCTTTCATTTTGCTAAGGAATCTTATTTTTTCTTTCGTTCAGTTTTGGCTTTATCACTTTATATGGCGGGGATTTTAACCAACAGCGTCAAACGTGGAACCGTCGCCATTTTGTTTAAGAATAACACCTTGTCCCATCGTAGATCACACACATTTATGAGAAAACATATTTCTAATTCTTATGCATATATTTTGACCGGCATTTCCATCATCTGAAGTAAACACCGCGCCCTTCGTGACAACTCCGACATACCGTGGGATTCGGGGAGATGCGGCACGTGTGACGGACTATTGGTACTATTATCCACCTCTTTACCGTGTCCCAGCATCGAAGATTGATAATATCGGCATTAACCGGTGCATGATATGGGGAGAAACACCGACTCTGGCACGTCAACTCTACTGCAACTTCAGTAATTCATCACCACAGTAAATCTAACGCTGTTTTGAAACTATCCTTAAAAGCGCAAATAATAGCTTGAGCCCGGAAGAAGCCGCCAACCATGGGGTCACCGGGTTGGTCTTCAGTACAGTGCGTCCTCAACGGCCATCATCACGAGCCATATGTGCTGCCAACACAGAGTGTCGATCAGGGCATTGAGGCATATCTGGTAATCAACCCGCACTTGACCGGTAATCATTTCCAACCACAATATTGGTAGGCTCTCTCAATTCTCGCCAGTCACCTTCTGCCCGATCCCGCTTGTTCCTATCGTGATAAATGCGTCCAGGAAGGACGCGAAAGAGGAGATCGAGGATGCCGCGCCATCACTTAATTTCGGTAAGTCACCGTCCCTGGACACGTCACATCGAGATTACATTGACCGAAGTCGAATCGACACCCGAACTCATTGTGTATTTGCGTGCGTAACTGACTGAAATTCAGTTCAATGTTCCCTTCTAGTGCGACGTACGGTACCGTGCTCTGCAGGGATGCGGAGCCAACTCTGTCGAATCGAACCTGGTCCGTTGTTCGCTGACTGTCTGCGTGGCAATCTTTATACAATATACAATTTAATCGCCACCGGTTCTCGCTTCGTTTAAAAAGGATTCGGAATCCTTAAAAGAAGTTTAAATGCGATCAGTCAAAGAGAGATTGTTTACACCAGTGAAGCTGCAGAAGTTTTTGAATGCCTTCTGCTATAAGATCAATACCTAACTCTCACCTTACCCGCACGCTTAAAGCACCAACAATTTCGCCAACGGCAAAGCGAATGCAAAGAACAACGATGCCAATACCTTTGGCAGGTCCCGGGGTTAACGCAAGCAGTTGCAACAAAAAATGCCAACACTGATGTAAGGAGGGAAAACACGGGTGTTTATGGCCACTACCACTGAATTTCAGACCCGAGCTGCGCAAATTTTGCCGCCACCTCCGCCTGCACTGCCCAAAGAAAAGGTTGGTGGTGGTGGGGCAGGCGTAACGGGACGATAAAAAATCGGCAAGCCAACAGTTCGCCACAGCCGTGGACTAACATCACTCTTTTGTCAGTCGTCGGTTTGTTAATATTCTACAGGTCGTCTTCCTGGCAGGTGCCGTTAGTAACGCTTGTCGAGTGGAGCGCCAGATATGGTGTGCTGGGATGGGGATCGCGAGGTGCTTAAATTGTCGGAAATGAAGCAGAGAAAAGTATGAAAGCCTAGCTGGGGGAACCCATAGGCACAAGCATCAACACCAAAGCTGCTGGCGAAAATTGTTGAGGCGATGCCATACCAGCGAATTGTCAAGTTGTCAAGCTGAACAAGTGAAAAGCAAAAACAGCCAAAAACACGATGAAGGGTGACTTCACAATTACATATTTTATACCACTCCCATTAAAGATAGGTTTTAATTATTTCACTCTGGTAAACAAATCATACAAACATTCTGGTATGTTGCCATATACAGATTACTGCTGCTAAGCCTGTCGTGGTATCGATAATCGTTAAGGGTAAAATTCCAAGTAGCCATACGATAGTCTTAATCGCTCAGTCCGACGATGTTCACCGTATGTCTGAAGACAGAAGGGTGGTGTAGGATGGTGACGCAAAGGTGAATTAAGTTTGCCGGCGATGTTAGTCTTTGCGCTGCATCTGGCACGCGAATTTCATCCCTCCATCTTTCGCCGCAGAGTGAAGACTGAGGCGGGAGAGTATCGCATAGCGTAAGCGGCCGGTCCTCGTCAGCTTTCAGTCCTGCGCCAGCCACCACAATCTCCCTGTTCGGCATTTTGGCGTAGCACCCAAATAACGCATAAAGCCGTGCTCCTGATGTGGACTCGCTGGTTCAATAACGCATCTATCAATACGGTGTCGCTTTGAGCCATAGTAGCCACAACAATAAATAATAACACAGAAAATAAGATTATTGATTTGCAAGGAGAAAATGCTCGAAGTACTTATGACTTCTGCTCAACAAAATCCTCGGTTCAGTCTCGAAGAATTGCGCGCGCGATTATAATACATTGAAGGTCGAATTTCACCCCCTGATGAAAAAGTGAAGGCAAAGCGCGGTCGGTGTTCGAATGCCGGATGCCTTTATATCGAACTCATAATATCGAATCCCGGTTTTAAGTGCTTTCGTAAAGTTAACTTTGCGCAATATTACCCATATGAGCGCCCGATGAAAGGCAGCGCTGTTTTAAAAATCTCCATACCGTTAATTTTGTTTCGTATCCTCAACTTAGCGTAGTGTGGCTCGCGAATATACGAGGACCTCCTGAGCGACGCGTGAACTCGATTTTAATTTTGAGCATTTGAATCCCTGTACCGGAGATCATCATCTGCAAAGAAGATGACAGCGGTTCGGCTATGGAAGCCTGCAGAAAAAGCCAATAAAATTTCAACCTCGATGACCTCCACTTGAGTTTTATAAAGGTAGCATTGAACGTTTTAAACGGTTTCGATTGATACTAATGCAGTAAATTGGGAAATAGGCAAAATTTTGAGATCCGAAATCACCATCGATAATGTTTGTTCGTCCTGACAGAATTTAGAAAGCTGATATCTTTCGTTCACCGGGATGTTCTATGACCTCAAAAGTGGCAAACGCCAAACAATCGATCAGAGGATTACGACCCACTTTATACCTGGCGATCCTTTCTTGATGTGATCGGAGTGCATTGCTGGTGGGGAGAGCCTGCAGAATTGAACACCGGCTGACAGTTAACACGCACGGCAGAGCCATTCTTATTGGCCATCGGTGAATCGCATTGCTCGGCTTCGGTATTATAAGATCCTATGTTGTGGGCGATGGAGTGATAAATAACTATCCTGATTTGACGGTGATCGCAACTAATGAAAGGGTGAGGTCAACCCGCAGCTGCTCAGATAATGATGGTGCGCTTCTGACCATCGCGCAAACAGCGTGCTGTGCAACCCTCGCAGCATTGTCGCAGGACAGGGACTTGGTAATTTCAAGGTGTATAGTAGACTACCGCACTGACCTCACCCTCCCTGGAGTCGGTGTCAGATATCAAGAAGAATCGGAGGCGTTATCGAACTCGAAGCTGAAAAGGTTCAACAAATGTTCACGCGGTTCCACACGACTGGTCCACAACAGATGCAGCAGGCTTTTACGGAGTACGGCTGATCCAATAATAATACAGGGGATTATCACATGAGGTCACATCATGAAGATTAATTGCAACCTTTAGTCACCGTCTTGAAAGTTATTCATACAGCTTCGTCATTACCGCCATCCAACCTTACGCATTTTAATCTCATCGATATTAAAAATGCAAAATTGTTTTATATGAGGAAATCGATACCGGATAATTTCTGAAGTGGCAGATTAATCCCTCGCCAACGAATTGAACAACATTCCCCTTTAACAAGAGAAATATGAAAATTGTGAAGTACACATATTGCAAGATTTCTACAAGCTCATCCTTGGGAGGGCAATGCCATGACCAATCCTGGTTTTACTCATTGATGCCGCAGCGACAAGCGACTTCTTTCATCCAGATGCTAAATAATACCACCACATAAACAGGCCGAATTGCCGTTACAGTCCGCAAGCAAAGTTTACACCTTCAAGACGTTTGAATCACCTCGAACGCAAACCAACCGGATTGATTGAAGGAACCGAGAGCGAAACTCGTGAAAATAACGAAACCAATTTCGGCACGTCAAGTTTTACTTCACGAATAGCGCTAACAA
>WEDG01012388.1:0-20101 GCA_017591395.1 Schistocephalus solidus | reverse complement strand
GGTTAATTTAAGGAAGACATTAGCTTTAATGGCTGCATCAGAGCCTTGCCAAAAACGGATAATGGTGACCCATTTTCATCTTTTACTCGTCTATACTTTCGTGCCTCCGCCGAATTGTGTTGGTCTTCTAAAATCCCAGCCGTAGTAACAAGTGAATGCGCATGTGGTCACAATCAAGAGGTCCGTTTTACAGTAACGGGAAAAGCAACAATAAATGGAAAATCAGGGTTCAGATTGTGCTCCCTCTTTAGAGAGCGCAAGCCAAGGCCAGTTAGAAAAATGTGATAATATTTCTGAACGGCCGAGGGCGGACAAATGTCAAAAGCCAGTCTATTTCGAGTAAACTAAAATCAAAACGAGTTTTTAAATAATAAAAAGGGATTCGGAAAATAATTGAAAGGTTCCATTCGTTTAAGGTCTATTGGAATATCTGCAGGCTACCAGTGAAATTAGGACGGTGCCATGCAAAGTTTAGAAAATTCGGCTTTGACGTGTAAGACAGGAAAATGCATAAACTTTATCCATGGTGAATGGCCTTCAATGCCAACTTTTTCCTGCTCTATTATGCAGGTCCTTTCTCGAAGAATGACAAGTCTACCCAGATATGTACACAGTAGGTAAATGTTGCCTGAGTAATTTCCATTGTATTGCTAATAGCTGCTTCCGCAGTTGCTGGCGTGACCATCTATTAACATTGTTTATTTTATTAATTTTCATTATTTTAATGTAATTGTTAATAGCTTAATTTTTGCTTAAATTCGAGAGATAAAGTGTATCATCCCGTTTTTAAACGGTTCGAATTAAGGAATGTCTTAGTATCATAAACGTTTTATTAAAGCAGCTTGGGTCTATATTTTTCCAATGCTGCTCACACATTTTGCAACAGTGTCAAATTCACTACGAGATATTGTGAGTGCTATATGACAACTTTTAAGAGCGTGGTTTCTCCCTGAGCTCATAAGCCAGACATGGATGTCCTCGAGCGGGTTTGATAAAACCTCGTCATCGTTTCATACGACGTCTCGACAAAGACCGCGTGGATACACCCGTGCAGAGTGGAAATTCACGCAGGCTCTCCAATTGCTACTACGCATGTGGGCTGCATTAAGAGGGGTGCAGTCGATGAGGGCAGGTCAAAAATGTGAGTTTGCTGTGTCAAGTTACTCAAACTGCCTCAACATTTTGCAACATATCTCCAGCTTATTTGTCGTGACGGACTAGTACCCAGGTTAGGCCTTTCATACGCAGCCGATTGACATTTGGGGCGAAGGACGGATGCACCATCCACTGCTGGGACATTTATGGAGTCTGCGGCGATAGACATTATAGCAACATCTGCGCAATCCTTGGCCAGCTGAATAAGGTCAGGGTAAGAATATATCAGCAGGGCTGTCAAAGTAATTATCCTGTTAATTAATTACCAGATAAGTGCCTCTCATCAGCATGTTTAATTTGAAAGATTCCGATCCCGATGGCCTGCAAAAAGATATTTTTGGGAATATGACTACCTATGGAGTATTAGTTTAGTCTAGTGCTTTTTGATTTCGCTATAAATTCAAATATATTTCAAAGAAGAACGTAGACTACGTTGCATACTTTAAAAGTAGTATTAATAAATGACCAAACACCATGCTCTACCGAAGAACAAATCGCAGTTTCAAAAGATGTCATAATTGGAAACAATGTTTCATGGTTAGTGTTCGGTGGCAAATTCAAATTTCAAACGTAGGGTTTGGACTTAGTAGTAGCAATACATTGGCTCCAGATACGAAGCTGCTTCATTTAACCAGCGTTGCATGTTTTCCATCACCATCTTGCTCCATGCGAAAGGGGTCCGTTTGTATATTCCTTAAACGTTGCCAGTGCTGCATCGTGAGGGAAGTCGCCAAGTGCAAGGGAAGAGAGATGAATCGAATTGGTTGTGTTGACCGCAGCGTTGGCGAAAGAAATATCCACAGTGACGTTTGAGGACACATTTGGCAACATCAGATGGAAGAAATGGTTGAGTGGGCCACGTAGAGCACAAAATGCACGAAATGTAATGTACGGATACTAAAACGACAGAATTTTACAGAGGTTAGAGGGAGGTAGTTTGTCATAGTTGCCACATTAAGTAGCTTAATCTTGTTGCAATCAACAGACCTCTTATAATATTGACTGTACTCTTACCAGCTTTTGAATCCACACGCTTATGATGGGAAATGTCAAATGACACCTGCATTGCATACTGTTCCCATGCGGCTGGATTTGCAAGAGTTCGCAGGTATGCACTTTCGCTTGTTTGACCAGTTTCATGCGCATTTCGGTCGATGAGCCCAGACTGTTATTAAGGGTGACGCTAACTTCAGCCACCTGTTCCAATAGGTGCATCACCACAGCTGGTAGATAAACCGTTGTGTCTTTCCGTGGACATATATTGGGCGCCACTGAATGGGTTTTAGTAGTAATACAATATTACGATAATTATCAGTAAATATTCATTAGTAATGAAAACTTATAATTTAAGTTAGTAAAATACTAATGTCTTAAATGAAACACTAAGAAAAGCATGGTTTTTGATATCTCCGAACAGAGTAGACCTTAAATCATTGGTGGATTTGAAGTTTCTGATCACGCATGGTACGCGGCACTCACTGGTTTTGGATAGTTTTTGTTTGTATGGAATGCAGAGCAAAGAGCACAAAACAATACACAGGATATCATAAACACGAAAAAAGGAAAGAAGGCCCATTCGTTTTAGTCAAAAATGCTATTTAAAGACTAGTATTGCAAACAAAGATACGCACTTTTCCAACGCAAGCATGCGCTTGCACACACTGCAATCGTTAGGAGTAAACGAAAGAGATTGCTCATGGGTCTGCTTTTTCAACTGAAAAATCGCAATTTATTATTATATATTCTACTTTATCCAACCCCGTTGTATTCTTAGGCATAAACCAATCATTGGTATCATTCTAAAGTCACAATAAAGTCCAGAATGTCATGTTTTTTGAGGCTTCATATTCCTTATTCAGCAGAATTGTAGTCATAAGATATTGTTTAGCTTGACATGATGGCATATTTTGTAAATTGTTTTGGAAATTAACGTGAGGCTAATGTTAGAGAAAGTCTTTTAGTTGAGTTGGAGAAGAAAGGTCTGTGAGTAAGACGCTGATAACCAAGAGTTCCATCATATTCCAAAAACCCTAACTTAATAAATGACAAAATTTTATATATTACCTCAACCTCTTTACATATATAAGTTAAGTCGGTGCCTCTTAATGATCTTTCAAAAAGATTAAAGTTGTCTAGCGCGAAATGTGGTGGTCCAGACACAACCTCTGTTATGCACTATCAAATGCACCCAAACGACTAATAACATTTTGGGAAACGTGTATCACTGACCATTATCATTACCCGTTTAAGAAAACATAGCTGATTATTTTAATAAACAATTCCCTAATTCGAACGATGCCTGAAAGAGATTTTCTTTGGAACTGAGGGAAATGATGTAGCGCCAAAAGACCAATACGTTATTTTCGAATTTAGATCTGCACCAAGGCCCAACACTAGAGCCACAAAAGCAACATTTAAGAAACACAGCACATTTAAATAAGTTATTTTTCAGATTTATTATATTGTTTGATCTGATTTCATGTTTATATCAAGCATTGCAAACTGTCAAATGTTTCCTGTTTTATAATACCTTAATGTTGCAGCATAACAACTAACAGCGAATTTCCTGATTTTGTGGGGTTTCATTTACATAGTTAGATTAATTTAGATTGCTTGGTAAAAAAAACATTACAGCATATTGTGGACTTAGTGAGCATAGGTCGAAGTGAATTGTTACGTAGAGGAAAATGAATGGATCACCAGGTTCTGACTCGTTTTCCATGGTCTGAAAGTATGACCCAAACCAGAATTTTGGTGCACCAAGGGATCAAACGCGCGCTCGTTTGATACCTTGTCCTACCTTCCAAAGTTCTAATCTTGGACTGGTTGTTACCCCAGTTGTTTTCTGGACTGTTAACTTTGCTCACATAGAAGCTGTCATATCTCATGAAATCTGATGGGTTTCAGATGGCGAGACGCAGTGAATTAAGCGGAGGTTTTAAAAATACAGAATGCCTGTCCATGTAAACAAAATTGAGTTATTAAAGCAAAACCTGCAGATTTACGTTTGAAAATTGTCCTTTAGAATCTATTCCACGGAATCAGTCTTGCAGGTTACGGGCATTGTTAATTTCGAGTATATATTCCAACACCGTTTCGTGGGAATTGATTGTTTGTTTTTCCTTTTGTACATTGTTTAGGATGCGTTTAACTGAGGCAATGTGATTTCATAAGTGGAAACGTCAGAGAAATAAAATGTTTCATAAGCTCACAAGTTGACAGGCCATTCACGTCCTAATAAATGTAAATGTTATTGTCAGGTGAAATGGTAAACGAACAGTTTTTATAAACCATGAGGACTGTTGTCTTGTTAAAGTTTTGTTATAATAACGAAATGTTTAACCTCGTCCATTAAATATTGATGAAACCTCAGCTTTTTTCAGTGTTCTGTTTTTTTTGTATCATGATCTTCAAAATAAGATATTTCTTTTCAAATTTTACCACAGTAGTGAGTTTTGAGTCATTCATGCTAATGCAGATGGCTATTAAGGACATACTTATAGATAAACCTATACATGAAACTCACTGCTAAGGAATGACAACGCAAACAATATAATTCTGCAAGTTATATGCCTAAGATTAATTTAAAAACATTAATAATAAGTCAAATGTCTTAAATGCTTTTTAATGAGATATTTCCTTGTCAAGTGTCTGCGTACCTAACCTTTTCACAGTAAAGTGAAAGAGACATTGTTGTCGTTTTGCCGATTTTCGACTTTGCCGAAAATTAGGGATAGAGTGTCCGCTGAAAAAAGACACCTGTCTATTTATTAGACTATTCTTTTGCTATATTTATTAAATTTCGACCACGTTCTAAGATTTTGAATGCACAACTAAATGGCTTATATATACTTAGATGATGCGACAAATACAGATCTTCTTCATCTTCCTTTTCAAGTTTACGAGTTCACGTATGTTCTATTTTAGATATGCATTTTCTGGAAGCTTTTGCGTACCCCATTACAGAAAAATTTGACGCCTTGTCATGATGCTCATACAAACACGGGTTTTCGGTCCTAATTATCCGTATGGTAAAACAGAGAACTGTCACACAAGTGTATTACTGTGTTTTTGGTACAAACGCCCCAATGTAGCAAAAATTTATTTTATAAACTGAATTAGCTCTTGTTTTTAGAAAATAGTATGATTTCTCATCTCTGCCCTTAACTGATTTTGATGAATTCAAAAACCACGTATTCCATGCAATTCATGGAACCCGTTTAAAGCTTATAATAATGTCCATTCAGAGTTCAACCGACAGATTTAAAATGGTTTAATCCCTAGCTTTCAATAGCGTAAGAAAATTCCTAGAAAACAAGAATCACCCGATTCGGCCTTGTTTTCCTTCAATTAACAGATAAAAATTGAACTCCTCGTTGGTAAACAGCTTATTGTGCACCAATTAATTTAAACAAACAAAAATTACACAAACACAAATGTTGATTTCAACCTTTTATAATATACGCAATCTAATATGTATAATAAAATCTCGTGCAAAAAGAAAATTACGCGACTTTTGGCATAACTAATGAGGAAGGCCTATTTGGCGTGCGGTGGTTGAATTATCGTATGCTATAATAGCAAATAACTTTTCCTCACGAGACTTGACTATTTTAGATGTGATGCGTAGGCCTGCTTAATTTATGTCGCAGGGCCTAATACATGCACTAACACCTGAGTTGATATATATGGCCCCTCGGAAAGTTTGTCAATGGTTGAGGAGTATTAAGGAAGAGAAGATGGGACCACAGGCATCCAAGTGTGACTGATATACGTTAGAATTTTCTGGGCTATAAAAACAATTGTAACCATTATTATAAAAACGCATACCAATCGAAAATGTTATTTTGAATTGATGCAAACAGTGCAAGAGATTGGTAACTTGCATTATTTAAGACCGTGGGATGCTATACCATGATGGATTTGACCTAGGAAGGATAGATTTGCCCGCTGTCCTATATTGAGCAGCCTAGCTCAGGCCGCGATTCATGACCTACCAATCCCGAAATCGATTTGCACAGCTTTAATTAGCTTGAGAAAACGGTGAAAACAATAGTTGTGTAAACACGCTTTATTCAAATAACTAACATTAACTTTGCCCAAAGCGACTTATGCACAAAAATCGAAGCATTTCTTTCCACATTTAAATATATAAATGCTCAGCGTGCATTTTGCTCTTGGGATGAGGTGCATACTTGCTCATCTCAAAACCCTAAGTGCTTGATTTAATAACTAAACAGACCAGGCATAACGTCCAACGATTTCACTCTCCAGCTTTCGTAGTAATTGAAACTTCACTAAAAGTACGGTGTCTGCCTCAACTCGAGCAAAATAGGAAGTCGAAAACTGGCACGCACGCATTTACGAAACCTTTGAATCTTTGAATCTGATTCAACAGGCACTAACAAGGCTGCAATTTGTCCAAAGATCCTTCACATTGCCGTAAGCCTACAGTAGCTTTCAACTCAAAGCCAGATTTGATTGCGTTCGCATTTGCTAATACAGCCAATTCCAACCTCACATGGCACTGCACGTAAGGTGTCCATGTCTTGCTTATTGCCTTCGGCGAAGGATAGGGTTAACCATTTTGGGTGAAATAATCACAAACTTTTCCATGAAAATCCTTTTCAGGCTAATATAGTGTGATTTACTTTCGGACATAGCACGTTTGTAATGTGCTCACTGCATGAGTACTTCAATGCTCGTATGGTGCGCATAGTCAAAATAGTTTGTAATTCTAAGTGACAGAGCACATTTAGTGCTTGTGGTAAAATTTGATCTGACTACCTTTTCCGGCATACATGGGCGATTTGGGTTATCAAACACTTGAATTTTACAACATTTATGTCCTCAACAACAGCGTTTTGTCAACTTTAATCATGTAGTCGCAAGAAGAGAAGTCACTCTTTTCTCCAATTTCTACAGGATCTACCCTACGCTTGTATTATCTTTAAAACGCCTGAGAACTCAGCTCTGTAGATTGACTACTGTAGAACAGTCACGACCACGAGACCGTCGTCGGACTTCAGTGTGTTTCCACACCTGCCGCCAGCAGTCTACGAGTGGCATGTGCTGATAGTGCCGAACCTTTGGAGCAGCAGCACAATAAAGTCTGCATTCATGTTAGTCAGCTCTTAAGACACCTAGCCATCAATTTCACCCAGCAGTGGAGGCGACTACTGGTGGGAGCGCTTAGTTTACTCATTACAAGCAAGGGGGTCTACGTGAACAGCCCTGTAGCGGATCACAGTTGTAAACAAGTGTAAGAGTTGATGAAATTGGTTTAAATAAGGGAAATTTCAAACGGCTCATATGAGGTATTATGAAGATGCTTTTAGTCGGAATGCGTCTCTTTTCGCTGCAAAGGTGAACCACGAATCCGGTTCTCTGTCGGTGGAAAAAGGGAATGATAACTAAGGTTCAGGGGTGTTTATAACGCAGGTGATATTACACGCTCCTGCCATTGCACCATGTGTCTCAACTTAGTGACCTTGCAGGCAGTCAAAGTATAGACGCTGTCAAAGGTAGACTCCAACGATGCGGGTTTTGTCCCAGGTGAAGTTATGTCATGTATCAAGGCTGTGAATGGCTCCGCAAAATCCTTAAGATAATCTGAACCCACCATTGCCAAGATCTGTGGATTGCCTTAAGTTCATTAAACTGAAATATCACTGAAATCTCATGAATCGGTGCACCGAATTACAAAATTTCAAATTGGCTATTCCATTAACTTCATCCACTTATGAGAGAGATTGTAAAACTTCCATTGAGAACTCTAGGGAATTTCTAGAAAAAGTTAGAGGAATCCAAATCTCCACTGATGACATTATGGTCTTATTTTATGTTGTATCTTTGTTCACTTCCTTACCTCTAGACGTAGCAAGGCAGTGAGCGGACGAATTCCTCAATTCATATGACATGACTTTTACCGCAACTGCCTTACTTGAATACAAAGACCTTTGTTAAGAAGCCAATTTTTCGTTAAATCCCCAATACTATCAGTATCTGAAAGTAGCTCCAATGAGGTCACCTATATCTGGCTTCCTTGCCTTATTGACAATACATGAACTGGAATCTACGGCTCTTACGTTATGCGTACGTTAGGTCTATGACACGTTTGGTGTTGTTAAAAATGACCGACATAAAACGCTCCACAACACTGTCAACTCAACCATTCCGGGAATCAAATTCACCTTTGAGAAAAAGGTTGACAATAAACTCTCAATTCTGGATGTTCTCGTACATCGAAAGGCGGACTGAACATTACACACATCCGTTTAGTGCAAAGAAACATATGTCGATGTACTTCTATACTACGAGAGCAACAGCCAAATCTCTCACAAGAGGAGTGCCATCAACATTCTGTTACGACAAGCTAAAACACATCACTCTGACGAAGAAAGCTATTGAGATGAACTCAATCACGTGTTTGATTTATTTTCCCCAAATGGTTACAATGCTTATATATGGTCACTCTGGCAACTACGGAAGCCAGCTGGTAGTGTAAAATACAATGGAGATTACTGCGGCAACATTTGCCTATGGGTACCTATCTGGGTAGACTTGACCTTCTTCGGAGAAAGACCTGCATAATACCAGAGCAGGAAATAGGTTGGCATTGCAGGCCCATTTACCATGGATAAAGTTATGCATTTTCCTCTCTTGACGTAAAAGCCGCATTTTCTTAACTTTGCAAGACACCGTCCCAATTCCTTTGATAGCCTGCGGATATTCAAAGGCCTTAAATGAATGGAACAATCGCATGTGCAGGACACAGTCATTATAGAAAAGATATTTTGTAATTTGAAATGAAGTGCAAAATTGCTATTGTTGGTTAAAGACAAGACTATCAAATGGCGTACATTCAAATATTCTCAGCAATATAGGGGAAGTGTTGATTACCTGAAATTCGTAGAAAGTGTTGGGTTTTCCTTAACCTTTAACTTTCCCTTATCTTTACTCTCACTCTCTTTTAACTCTCTCACTCGGTTCCCTATTCACCACCAAATGCTGGAAACCGATCACCTTTGATAATTTGTGTCGGTTTGGTCAGCGAGCAATCTGCAGTCAACAGCATTCACTTTACGAAACTTCACCCGTAGGTAGCTCATCATACGCCGTTACTGTCTACATATTACCGACTGCTTACTGTAATTCCCTCGAAGGAATGGCTGCCAAGTGCTCCCGTGGGCAATCCAACAGAGCCCGCGTTGCGCTTGGGCAATCTATTTTGTCGGGGCACGCTATGCTCTCAACCTCGTCATTTATCCCATTATCCACTAGTATATATGGAGCACATTATAAAAGCCCTAAGGAACTGCATTTTAACTCTGCAGTTATGCATTAAAAGGGGTTTGGGTACCCCTGTTGGAGAGATAATTTTAATGTGCAGGATTCATGAAATAAATAATGAAATGTCCATGTTAAAGGAGAACAGCATTTGCGAAATAACAGGGGACAACTGCATTTGCACAAGGAAATGGTCATCTGGGTCAAAGTTGACGTAAATAAAGTGATTTATTGAAATTAAGGCGGCAGTTTGTTTATAGTTCTCTCAGTAACCACCAAGCAGTCAAGCATAATAAAAAACTTCGTGAAACCTTTCAATTATTTTTCTGAATCCTTTTATTTAAAAACTCGTTGTTGATTGTAGTTTCCTCGAAATAGACTGGCTTTTGGACATGTGTCCGCTGGTTTTTCGGCCGTTCCGATATTTTATCATTTTTTCTAACTAGCCTGGGCTTGTGCGCTCTCTAAAAAGAGAGGAGCACAATCTAGACCCTGATTTTAACCCATCGCATTGCTTATTTTTCCGTTATTGTCAAAACTGACCTCTTTGATTGTGACCACATGCTAATTCACTGTTTACTACGGCTAGGTTTTTTAAAGAAGACCAACGCAATTCGGTGGAGGCATGAAAGTACTATAGGCGACTAAAAGACGCCCAAATGGGTCACCATTGTCCGATTTTTTTCGGCAAAGGCTCTGATGCGGCCATTAAAGCTAATTTTCTTCCTAAAATAAACCCGTAATTGTGGCCACGCTACACAGACGACGTATTTTTTATCGTGATCAATTTGAAGTACTCCACATACACCTTAAATCCGTATTCCCGGGAATTTTATTAACCCTCTAAACAGAAGTTGATGAACCTCTCCCATTCTTATATGTCCTAGTTCACAGAAAGATAGATGGCATGCGTCATACCGGAGTTTGTCGTAAAGGTATATACTCCGAGGTCATCTTACATTTTGGCTGTAAACCTCCCATGTCTTACAAACGTTGATCTAACAAGAGCTTGCTAATTCGAACAAAAAACTCATTTTTCTGATAAAGAAACATATGCAGCAGAAATAAAATAAAATAAAATAAAATAACTTTTCCGAAAATTGATATCTTTCTGCCTTTGTTCGTCGATGCCGGTGACGACAGTAGTTCAAAGAAAAAGGTAGTTCCAGATTTACGACCTCTCAGGCTCTGCAGATGGGTTTGAAGGAGAATCCAAAATGTCAGACCAAGAAAGCTCTTGTTCCAGCAATTGTGTCTGCTTCTTCATGATTCCAAGTTTTAAAGGTCGGGTGCGGGCGAAAACAGCCGCTATCCACCGGATATCTGAATGAGGGAAGGTCTATCGGCTTAAACTTTAGCCAATCACTGAACCTTCTAGAAGCCATTGTTAAAGCAATCTGTTATGTTTACATCCCCCATTTTTCTGATAACGAACGGGGTACCAAAGTTTTAAAGTCACATTATAATTTTTTTCAAGGAACATAAGCTTATTCTAACATATATGACCAGTTCCCTTACCTGTATCAACCTTCTGTCGTTCCTTGCCTCTGATATATACATATATACTTTACCTCAGGATGTGCATGAACCTCAGTGCTCCCATTAGTTTTGTCATATCAGTTCGTCGATTACCTCTGTTTACATTACAAGTGTTAATGCGAGATTGTAATGTCAAAAGGATGTTTATCATAAAATGTTCACGCATATGAAAGCTGCTCTAGAGGCCCGTGAACCAATCCAATAAAAGCCTTCATGCGATTCCCTTTCTATGGCTTACTAGAAATCCCTAAGTGCAGTTACTTACTTCCCCGAATAGGCAGATGCACACTCATCCTAGCTTCAATATATTGCACGAATCTAATTCGATAGGCGCTAACAAGGCCGTAAGTATGACAGAAGCCTTCAGCTCAAAGCTAAACCTGATTGCGTTCGGAATTGCCCAGGCTCACATGGCAATGCATGTAAGGTGCCCATTTTGTGCTGATGGCCTTCGATGAAGGATATGTTTTGCCATTGTGGATGGAAAAATCGCCGTAATTTCCCATAAAAATCATTTTCAGACTAACATAGTGTGATTTACTTTCGGACATAGCACGTTTGTAATGTGCTCCCTGTACGAATACTTCCATGCTCGTATGGTGTGTATAAACAAAAACTTTTGTAATTCTAAGCGGCCGTTAAATATGAGTAAGGATTTAGTTTATGGTTAATTTCAGAGCTGGGGGTTAGTGTCATGATTTGTCTAAGGATAAGGGATTTATTTTGTTACCTGTAGGGTTTAGACTACGGTTAAGTTAGATAGTTGGCGTCAAGACGGGGGTATATTAACCTTTTCTGAAATTTACCGTAAGGCACCCTCTTTTAGGTGGGTGGGTCATTTCTTAGGCCCGTATCCTGTTTAGGCGGGCAAACAATTCATCGCTACTTTTACGGCAAAGCGCTGAGTAAAAGTGGCAGAAATCCGGCTCGGGTCTTAAAATTTCGGGATTCTGGAAAGGACACGGAAATATTAATGTCCCGACTTCCCGTAATTGAGGTGGCTTTGTTGCAACCGCTTCACTGCCTTCTTTGCCGGCGACCCTTTGTCTTCCGATGGCCACGACAATCCTGCTTACCAGCGGGCGATCCGCTAGAAAATGGCTACCCGTAAGTCTTCAACTGAAATTAATAACGTCTGCGCATACACCTGATGCAATATTATCGGCTTTGGCCTGCACGGTCTGTCACCCTAAAGCCCTTGTGATTACGCATCCCAGACTCAGACCTGAATGTAACCAATCACACGATCAGCCTTCAGACAATCGCTCCCCCATGTTGACAGGTACATGTAAAAGCGCGTACACAACACACTGTCACTCATGCGCTCACGAGCGGACGCTGTGTGCTTCCACACAAGCAAACAACTATCTCACGGTAACATGTCTTGCGTATAGATTATATCAGGTCTTTCTGCTCATTGACTTCTCCTATAAGGCAGAGCATATTTAGAGCGTTGGGTTCAATTTGATCTCACAACCTTGCCCGGCATATATAGGGGAGTTGGATTAGCTGAACACTTGAATTTCATAAACTTTCTGTCCTCAACAACAGTTTTCTGTCAACTTTCACCACGAAGTCGCCACAAGAGGAATCACTCTTTTCTCCAAATTCTCCAGGATCTACCCTTCGCCGGTTATATTACTCGCTCTTGCCATTGCACCCTGTGTTTCAATTTAGTGACCTCGCAGGAAATCAAAGTATTTACGCTTTAAGGGGTAAACTCCAACCATGCGGGTTTTGCCTCAGGCGAAGGTGTGTCCTGTATCAAGGCTTTGAATGGCTCTGCAAAATACTTAAGACAATCTGAACCCACCATCGTCAAGATCTAGGGATTGCTAAAATTTAATTAACCTGAAATCCCACTGTGACTGATAGTATCATTAATCGGTGCACCAAATAACACAATTTTCGATTGGCTTTTCCGTCACGTTCACCCACTTATGAGAGATCGTGTATCTTCAATTGAGAACTCTAGGGAATTTCTAGAGAAATTGGGAGGAATCACAATCTCCACTGATTAGATTATAGTCTCATTTAATGTCGCTTATTTGTTCACATACATACCTCTAGACATAGCAAGCCAATGCACGGACGGAGTCTTAAAGTCATATGACACGAATGGTCCCGCAACTGCCTAAATTGAACTCATAGACCTTTGTTAAGAAACCAATTGTCCGTTGGATCACCAATACTCTCAAAATCTAAAGGAGTTCCATTGGGGTCACCCGCATCTGGCCTCCTTGCCGAAGTGACAATGCATAAACTTGAATCTACGACTCTTCCATTATTAAACCCTAGATTTTTTGTACCATAGGTCTATGACACGTTTGTTGTCGTTAAACATGAGCGGCTAGAAACGCTTCACAAATTTATCAACTCAATCATTCCGGGAATCAAATTCGCACTCGAGAAAGAAGTTGACAATAAACTCCAATTTCTGGATGTTTTCATACAGCGAAAGACTGACTAAACATTACACACATCTGTTTACGGCAAAGAAACATATGCTGAGTTACTTCTACACTACAAAAGCAACAGTCCCTATTTCTCACAAATGGACTGCGTTGTTTCATTTTAACGACTTTATGATTATATTTGGCACCATGCTCGCAATTATAGGAATACTTTTTGGTGGGAAGATCTCCGAGGTTCCCTATGGAGAACTTAAAAGTTTAGATTCACTTGTTCGCCTGGTTGTCAGTGAACATTAAATTTCCTACTTAAAAAAAGTTCCTCGATCCGCACAGCCTTTTTTTTTCTAGCTGTGTATTTCCTGTGCTCCTGCGGATTCAACTTTAAGATCGCGGATGCCAAACGCCTATCGTCACACAGCAAATCTATCAGATTCACATGAACGGTTTTCCCTTATCGAGGTTTATCCTGTTTTTGCCCACCAACACAGGGTTTTAAGATATCTAGAAAGCGCAAAAATGTTCCTTTATCGTGATCAAACTTACATAGAGTGAAGAATTTAGTTCCTATCCTCAAATTAAACCCTCGTTTTCGCATCCAAAGTCTCCTTAATTGGCCTGCGAAATCCAACTCACTACCTCTACTGCTCACGCCAGCCAACTACCGCCTTTATCTGTCTCCATCTTAGCAGCATTTCCAGTTGTCTATTCTTATTCGACTGGTTGCCCTCCTAGACTATCCTTGAATCAGGTTTTATCATCCAGACCAACAGCTTCACCATATCAACGAAGTCGTCAAAGCTTCGCATTTAAATCACCCCAGGAATGCCATCAGAACGACATTAGGCAAAATCCGAATCCTTACCTCGCCCAAAATAGAGGAAACACACTTCAATTAAATGATATGCTGCAATCTCTTAGATCTACTAAGCCTCTTCAAATAAGCTGCTCCATAAATCTCGTCACCTAGGGTCACTCCAAACCATTTTAACTCTATAGTAAAACGGATTTCCTCCCCCCGCGTAATCTTTATAGTTTCTTGCCCGCCACCGATAGTCTCTATCTTCTTTAAACCTCCCCCCCCCCCCCAAAGTTAACTACCAATCCGCTTGCCCTAGTTTTAACTTTTCGCGTAATCGATCTGCCTCTCAGCCTTTTATTTTTGGCGTCCCTTATTCCAACAGTGCTGGTGCAGTACGAGGCAGTTACTCTTCAAAAAACATTAATTTCCAACATAATCACCCAATTTTTAAATTTTTTCTCAGCAACCATCACTCTATTTCGGTTACTTGAACTACACTAGATGTCATATTTCTTAATGCTAAGTCTGTTATATAATAAAATGGCTCAAGTTAGAGACGTTGCTTTCGAGTTGACGCCAGATGTTTTATGTGTAATTGAATCTTGGAATAATCCCCTAATTTCTCACTCTTTGCTTATAAAAGATGAATACGATCTCCATCTTCAAGACCGTATAAGTAAGCGTAATGGTGGTGGTCGTTCATTTAAGCCCTTTCTGTTCGATATGCATGCAACGTCATTCTCTGGTAATTACTGCTTCGCATCTTTTTTCCATTCGGGTGCATTTAAAAGTCACCTGATTCATCATCACATGATGATGAACAACTTTGTGAATTTTTTAATGGTTTCGGAGTCTAATTTTGACACTAAAATAATCACTGTAGATTTTAATTTTCCTAAAACTGACTGGTTTTCAAACTTTCTTCCATTTATATTTCAGCCTTTTTTATAAACCATTAATTTTTCTAAATGTTCTCAGCTAATCCACTCTCCAACGAGGAACAATCATAGTTGAGACCTCATTTTCACAAGCCACATTGCTACCCTCTTCGTTGATTTTAAGCAGGGCCTCTTCCAAAGTGAGCAAACATTAATTCACTGTTGACTTCAACTTTTCACTTCAAAAAAGGAGAGCGCCAGTCGTATATATCATGCTTTTGACCTCGCAGATATTAGCTTGATAAACAATTGTTTTGACTCATTGGACTGGCCGCATCTGTCCTCCATGAATTACGTAGCAAGTCTTTGTGACTTCATATCCGTCGTTTCAAATTATATCCTGGAATGTGTGCCAACTAAAATCGTCTAGCTTTACGCTTCGGAATCCACAGTTCCTCGCTTTCTTTTGCCAAGACTAAAGAACTTGAGGAGGCAGTTGAAAGATAAATCTAATAGTTCGTACTTTGTGCATTTAAGGATCGCAGATATTTTCGAACAAGCTCCTTGAATTCGTTTTGCACGTAAAAGCCAGAGAGAGTCTTTCGCACTCAGCGAGCTAAACTCTGCAAAATCGTTCGCTCGACCGTTTCGTCATCGATCCTCCTGTAAACGAGGATATTAAATTCCTCCATTACAAAATGCAGATAAGAACTTTGTTCGTGCACATACTGACAAGGCTGAACTGTGTAGTGATTTCTTTGCGAAACATCTGAACCGCTTCCGTTGTTTCAGCCATACTCATTCAACGTTATCAATAACTTTGTTTTCACCTTATAGTTAATTTTTTAGCACATAATTCATCTTATAAACTTGCACTCTTCGGGGACTGATGGTATTCCAAACTCAGTTATCAAGAGAGTGGTGTGATCCCCCCGATTGCTTAGCCATGTATTCTCAATTTATCTTCAAGGTGGATTCTTTCCTGACCCATAGAAGACATATATTATTCTTCCTGTTTTAAAGTCACGATCTCGTTCGGACGTTAATAATTATCGAGGCGTTCACAAACCTCCGGCTCCAGCAAAACTTCTTGAAATTTTTGTTTAAATCAAAGTCTTGTCTTTTGAGCGACTTATAATATGGTTTTCTACCTGGAAGATCATGCGAAGTGTGTAACTTATCTTTTCTTAACCTCGTCACATCCCTTCGTAATTAGCAATAGTTGGTTGTTTTTATCTACTTAGACCTTAGCAAAGCCTTTGACAAGGTAACGCACAGACGTCTTTTGATGAAACTGAAAGCCCTTGGCATCCGGTCTCCGCTCCTAGATTGTATTGGTTCCTACGTCTAACCGCAGCCAGAATGTCTTAGTAGGTTACAGCTAATCAACGCCTCAGCCGATCCAAATAAGGGTTTCTCAGAGCCTATTTCTAGGACCCCTCATCTTCATTCTATACACAAATGATATTTCAATTGTGCTCAAAAATTCACAAAATTTCGTTTACGTTGATGATCTTAAGCGCATTTAATCATTTTCTAAGAACATGGCCAATATTTGCGTTGGTAAAATCAGCACTGACCTTCTTATGCTCCCACGTTAAAGCTCTAGTTGGCAGATGAATTTTTCTCCATCCAATGTAGTTTCATGTGTTTTTGGCCGCAGAAAGCTTCTTAGATCCCTTTTATTTAAAAAATGTCTACATTAAGAACGATCAACCATTAGAGACTGAGGTCTAAGTTTAATGAATAAGCTTGCATTATCGCCTCATGGAGATTCCATTTTTTCAAAGACTGCACACATATTTTTTCTTATATCCCATGATTTCTTCCCTTCAGAAATAAATTTAAAACTGTACCACATGGTTGTTCTTCCTATCCTTTTTTGGTCTGGTGAATGCCTCTGATCGCAGTTTCATTGAAAATGTTCAGAGAGTTTTAACTCGAAGACTTATGTCTCGTTTTGGATACAGTATCTCTTATACGGACAGATATCAGTTAGCGAACATTAAATTTCTGTGAGTTAGAAGACTCGCAGCCGGTCTCTGCTTCCTGCATCGTGTTAACTCTAGGCCAAATCTACCACAAGAAATAACGCTTTCACTCACGCGGGTATATTTAACTTACGCTCTTCGTAATTCCTCCATTATCATTTCACCACTCCTTAACTCCACTGCTTTCATTTTTTGCCTCCAAATATGCTTTCATATGAAATATTCTGCAGAGTCAACCTTCGCAGCCATTTTTCGTCCTTAAAATTAGCATTGCCATCTGTTAACAACCTTGATGCATTCCTCCGTTTTTGCAACCCTTACGATTGTCTCCGCCATCTCTGTTAATGATCGTAGAGGGTTCGGCTTATTTTTGCCACCTTGCCAGTGGGCTATGCAGTCAGCAAGGTCGAATCTCGGTGATGACCTCATGACCTCTACTGTCCCTTCTTCGTTTCGATCCCGTTTACTACAAAGAGCTCCACCTGTCTCACATCCCAGATGGTGAATAACAGTAGCTCTAGCTGTTATACGATCTTTCCCATGACAAGGAGTGTTCTGAACCTTCGCATGTTGTCATCAGCATCACGCTCCTATCTCACTGCAAGGGTTTCAATCCTATCAAATTTAGCTACTAACTTTTAATGGGTAGCAGTTTTATTCCTGTATTTTTTAAATTGGGGGCTTGGTGAACTCTGTCACCGATTCTACGCGTTGGGTTTTGCACTACTACTGTAATAGTTCACCATATATTCCAAAGATTGTTGAAAATTTTTGAAAAAATTCAAATAGTTATGAATCGGGTGTGACAATCATTTTACTAATTTCTGTTGTTTCTTACGGTTGTTCACACAGAGCAGCAAGTTTCCTCTTTGTATTACTTATACCACGGTTCAAAGTTTGAAATGTATGGGGCCCTCTGGGCCTGCAATATACAATTTATTAATCAGATTGTAGGAAACATTACATGCGCAAGTATCCATAAGGCATTTTTGGGGCTGCGGTTAGTCGAGCATTATTGATGGAAAAGCTTTACATGTATATCCGACGAGAGAATTTCATTGACAATAAATTAAATGATGAATTTAAACGTGGTTGGAGGGCAGTTTGGTGGAACTTCTATCGTCTCGTCGACAAATGTCCACAATTGCATGTAAGAAAGCCGGAAATGCAAGAGCAGTTCAATTTGAGTGTAAATCTGTGTTTTATACTTTTATCGGTTTTGTGTTGTTATCCTACGTATCACTTAATTCGGTAATTCGTGTACGCTGACTTGGATAAGGTCTTTGGAGATTCTATTTCAGAAGTTGCGCGTGAAAGCACGAGCAAATGCGCACTGAATGGGCCGATTAAAACGTTTCGTTTATTGTAGACCTTTACTCATTCAGGCTACATAAAAGCCCTCTTACACAATCTCACTGATACCCATATATTTCTTTCCCATACACCCTCTATCTACTATCATTAGCGCACTTTTTCGTTTGATTTCCAAAACGCAAGTAATTTTGGATAGGCTCATATGTCCCATTGTGTTTTAGATTGAGGCCCGTTTTTTATTTAATTCCGTTTTTTGCTACAAAATTTCGAGGGGGTACATGTGTAGCATTTCTTGTTCATTCTTTTTCTGGGATAAACTGTAATTCCAACCCGAACTCCTTTTGCATTGAGCGTTTAATCAAAATTTCATCAAGCGTTAGCAAGCCTGTTGTCCTTGCGATTGCCCTCAGGAATATTGCTTTGGTTGGAATTGCGTCAACCATTTGCGGACAGTGTTCCTTCCGGATGATAAATTGTCTAGCTCATGGGCTGCGTATAATGATGGTCAATGGCTAATGGGTTAAATGTAATTGTAGAGTTCCACTTGACTTTGTGATTACTTCATTCTGTTTGGAAATTGTTTCTGAGTTCCTTTCTATAGCACATAATCAGTTTCGTATTTAGAATTTATATTTTGGTTAGCACTTTCGGCGGCATACAGGTCTTAAACATTTCTCGATTTGCGAAAGCAAATATGCTCGCACGCAAGATGCTTTATCGTGAACGCGATAATGGAGTAATTTAAGTGTCCTCCAATACAAGACGCGCTTGTTTGGCACAAATGGAATATCGCAGATGTAAGACACTCAAGCGACAAACCAACAGAGTGTCCATTCTTACTGGGCCCAGACAGTCATTTAACAGCCAAAATGTATGTGGTACTATTATCGACAATGATGACTGGGCTGTTCAGACGACAGTTCATATAACGTTGGGCTACCTCCCAAGGCGGTTCTCAAAACTGGCAACTTCTTAAGCTACTAAAATTTACACATACACATATTTCGTGCAAGGAAAGCAAATTTTTATTGGTTCGTTCAACACAGTTTGGAAGCAGCCATAGAAAATATCTGCTGTACATGTTGATCGTACTACAGAATGCATTTGCACATTCAACAGCATAGTGCTGCGAATTGGCGCTGAAATTCCGTTCTCACTAGAAAATGCTTGGAGGTAGTAGCTAGCCTTTCCATGCACTCGCCATGCAGGAGGCAATATACTACTGCGAAGAAGTAGATCCAATCGCTGGGACAAGAGCTTTGCTGACGTTGTATTCCAACTCGAACCTATCATCAGAGACGGCACGCCAATGGCGGTAGTACAGTACGAAATTCAGCGGATAAAGACCTGCATACTAGCCACCAAACAATTAATTCACCGAGTGCAATCGTCATCGCTGAAGGGGAGATTTTAATTGCCTTAGGCATGCGGTACCATTGCGACTGCATCCGATAAATACTGCAACTCCCAGTGTATGAATTACCCGTATCTGATACTGTCACAGATGATGGGTTCCAGTTGGAATCCGAAACGTCAGGCGTAAACCTCTTGTCCCAGGGATTACATCTAATTCTTCTCAATTACTTTCTGGGACTCGCATTTTCACTTGTATCGGTCATATACTACTGCTATACTACTACCTGCAGACCCGCAGCATTCACTGGTTTGCTGAAAATGTTGGTCTTAACAACGAATACGCTTTAATATTTAATTTGATTTAAT
>WEDG01012384.1:0-17552 GCA_017591395.1 Schistocephalus solidus | reverse complement strand
TGTGTCGATATTTGTTGCTAAAATTATTTTTAGTGTCTGGTAGGCCGACTGATGCCTGTGATATGATTATGGCGCGTTTATGCATTTATTGTGTTTATACCATGTGCAAAAATGTTCCTTGTTTCTAACATGATGTATATCCTGTAATTGGTGGCGTCAGATATGTATAGGTTTATTGTTTCGGGAGGGTCAAATAATGGCCATAGCCCTATATGATGTGAAAAGAATTGCGGGAATATTTATGACTGTGTATTTATTTTTTTCATAACATCTATATGCGTATTTTTCGATTTAGAACATGAGGTTTCCGGCAGTTAGTGGTATCAGATCTCTTTCGGTCCAAACACTTTATCAAAGAACTGACTTAAACGTGTCCGATTTTATTTAAGAGTCTGTACGGAGTCTGTATTCTGAAGTTTTTTTTCAACCGGAATACAGGCTGAAAGAGCAAAAAATGAGTCAATTAATAATATAACTTAAAACACGAAGGACCAATGGCAAGGCACATCTCCAAATAAGGGACGGACAAATACTTCAAGTCAAAGGAGCATTTCCTTGGCCGAAGGCAGTCACTCTGACAGCCTAACTGTCCCATTTCAGAAACCGAAAACGTGCCCACTTAAAATATTCGTCTTAAGTTGCAGATCTCGACTTAATAAGATATCTTTGCTCCAGACTCTTGTTTTTGACCGCTGCCCCGACAAGGTAATAGTTACAGATACATATGCAACACCCTGTGTACCGACTCCAAACACTCTATTCTAGGCTACGCTTGCATTTGGAATGATCGACACGAGGGCCACAGCGGAGGAAGCTGTATCTGTGTTAAGCAACCACTTTCATTTCTGCCGTTAGACTATTGACAATGTACCGCGGTAGAAGAGAGCTGTTGGCTCCGAGTTGTTCTAAAAGATAGCTACTCTTTACTCGTTGGTTGTGTCTTATCTCCCTCCAAACGCCAGCGAGGATTATGAGATTTGTCTCTTGCAGGCATTTCACGCAGCAGCTGACTTAAATCTGAAGTATTGCTTGATTGCAGGTGACTTCAATCTTCCTGAAGTATATTGGTTTCCACCTTCTGGTCCTGCAAAGTTCGAAGACTTTCTTGAGGCCATAGATGTTCACATATGGGACGAGCTAGTTGATTTTCCCACCCGATGATAAAACATACTTGTTCTTATTTTCTGTAGAGGTTTTCAGCCATTGGGAGTTGTCTTGGGAGTTCTGAACATGCCATAGTTCTTTCAACACTAGAACTCGAGGCTGATAAAACGTTTTCCAAAACATTTAGTTTTTACCGTGATTTCCAATCAGAAAATATAGGGGAATCACTAACACATCTTAATTCCCACGATTGGACTAACTTCTTTCTATATTTTGATGTGAATGTTTGTACTGATACATTGTACCAAGTTCTGGGTCCACTCATTTCTCGTTTGTTCCCCGTTAGAAAATACTTAATATCAAGGATGAAGTCTACCTCCCTTTATCTTTCCGCCATAGACTGCGTAGACTCTCACGTCGTTTTCATCTACAAAACGACACTTCCGTCCTGCCCTTGATCCATCAAATCTTCGAATAGGCTAAGAAGCTGTCTGACGAAAAACGGTTTGCCAATTAGGTCAAATTTTCCGAAAACGCTTCCTTAAATGTTGCGAAACGGTTTTCGCGCACAGTAAAAGCACAGAAAAACGCAGCACCCCGTACTTCAATACGCCTTAGGAAACCCCATAGCTGACGCTAAGTTGAAGGCTGATAGCTTCAATGCTTTCTGGTCTAGAACATTTAGTGAACATACTGTCACTCCCTTTCCTAACATCCGGGTTTGGACTTTTAAAGTCCTCTAAACCATAACCTTTACCCTATAGGATGTGATCGTAGCCATTCGGCGTTTTGAAAATCTTACAGTCCTGGACCAGATGGCGTTTTGGTCAGCATTCTAAAGGTGGATGCAAATGATAGATTTCTGTCCCTTCTGTATACGATATTTAATCTTGATCTTGAAAGTGAAACCTTCCCTATTTTATGGAAGGAATCGCACATACTGTTTATACCCAAACACGGCCAACCTTCGTCGTTTGACGACTTTAGGCCAAATAATACACTACCAGCAGTCTCGAAGATCATGGAGACCTTGATTCAAGACAAGACGATGCGCCAGCTAACAGAGAATAACTTTCTTAATGCGTCTCAGCTTGGGTTTCTCGAAAAAAGGTCTTGTGACGCCTGCGAGCTCTTTTTTCTTTGATCATGTGCTTCAATCTAGAGACAGTGATTTTGCCATTTACACCGTCTATTTCGATTTCACGAAAAATTTTAATCATGTTGACGACGATCACCTTCTGTTGAAATGTGCATCCTTCCGCAAAGGTAACAAGCTTCTGACTGCGCCAAAGCAGTGCCAAATCAAAATTTTCCTCTTTTTATTTAATATCCTCCAATTTGAATGCTCGCGCACGAGTTAAAATTTCCGATGTTATTTCCAACCTGATGCATGTAAGGAGTAGAGATATTCTGGGTAGCGTGCTCGGCCCACTTCTTTTTTGCATTTTTTTTTCCACAATGTTCCTCATTTTTTCAGTATGGTAGGCCCTTTATGTATGCTGACGATGGAAAAATTGCCTATCGATACAAACTGGCCGATTGCAACATCGTGCTTGAGCTCTTAAAAACGGATCTTTAGGCCTTCGCTCAGTGTTTTCAAACATGGCACCTTTCGCTTTCTTGGCACATGTGCACCATTATGGTTATTGGCGACAACTATCAGCCCCAGATAAGCATAGACAGTCACAACCTAAATGTGCCCGGAGTTAGAAAGGATCGGGGCATATCATATTCTAGTAGTCTTAATCTGTCAGAGCATTCCGCCCTGAATGTCTCGAAAGCACGCCAAACTACTGAGTTTTTTCTCAGAAATTTCAAAACCGTCAATGTTAGAACCAGTCTTTATAAAATATGTCAGACCTACTCTGGAATACTGTTGGTTTCTATTTAACCTTCCGCACGCTCGTGAGTGGGAGAGGATATAATCAGTCCAAGACCTCCTATCTTTCAAACGCCACAATATAGCCTTCCCTTCCAAGGTTTTCATCCAAATATGCCGCTGTACAATAATCTCAGTTCTCTTAAAAGTAACATTTCGACAAATTGTAGACCAGAGCAATTTTTGTTTCCCACCTTTCGTTTTCTTCTTTCCAGTTTTCTTCTCCGCCACCAAATTATCCTTTTTATAAATACTGATGAGCGTAACCTGCCGCTCAGGAATACGCTCAGCTTAGTTTCACTCAATGCGAGGTCAGTTGTAAATAAGATGGCTGAGCTTAGAACAGTAGCCTTTGAGCTTGATCCAGATGTGCTGTGCATCACTGAATCCTGGGCTCACTCTCTTATTTCTGACTCGACGCTTGCTATAGATAATTTCAATTTGTACCGACAAGACCGCGCGGAAAAAAACGTGGCGGTGGTTGCCTCCTTTATATTAAGTCATCCTTTGTACATTTCCCTTTTCATCTGAACATTTCGTCTTTTTTTCTGGAAATGTATGCTTTGCTTCAGTCATCCTCCCGCACAATAAAAAAGCGGTAATTGGCTGTGTCTATAATCCTCCGTGTTATTCTGGCAATGAAAGCGAGCTCTGTGAACTATTTGAAAAAGTTGCAGACACTCAGTTTGATGTCAAAATAATCGTAGGCGATTTTTAATCTGCCAGACATTGACTGGCAGGCAAATTCCTCTCCGCCTAAACATCAGAAATTGGTCGATACTATTAACTTTACAAACATGTCCCAACTGGTCAGATCAGTTACTAGAAATGACAACATTTTTAGATTTAATTTTTACAAACGATGTTCACCCTCTCTTTATGAATTTCCATCATGATCTATTTACAAGTGATCATGCAATAATTCACTGTTGTTTTCCAATTCCCCTTCTTACGAAGCCTGAGGTTAAATGCAATAACCTCGACTTTGCTAACATAAACCATGAAACAGTAAATAATTTCGTAAGCACTCTAGATTGGCATAGCATATTCTCAATCAACGATCTAAACTTTTTCCGTGAGCTTTTTGCAGAGCCTCACAGAAAAAATCCAGGCTTTTATCCCGTTTAAGATTTTTAATTCACATACAGCTTCTTCTACTGTTCCGCATTTTCTCCAGAACAGACTTAAAAAATTACGAAAACAACTTAAAGTATCATCTAAAAGCTCTTTGTCAGTTCATTTAAGGATTGCACAAATATTTGAATTAGCATCGAGAATAAGGCTCGCGCGAGATAAGCGTAGGGAGTCTCGAGCACTAAGTGATGCCAATTCATCCAAATCTGTTGCTGAAATCTTTCATGTTCGGTCATCGGCTAAGCGTCTGAATGTAACTCCGCCCTTACTCGACTGTAACAAAAAATTTGTTACAGATGATTTGGGCAAAGCAGAATTGTTAAACTCGTTTTTTGCCAACCACTTTACCACTGAAATTAGCCCCACTCCCACAATTCCTCTGCTTTCGAATTCGCTTCTAACAACTATTAATTTCTCGCCTTCATGTATTCAAAAAGAAATAGCTCACCTAAAAATTCACATTCAGTTGGAACTGAAAACATTCCAAACTCACTTATTAAACAGTTAAGGGATTTTCCACCTTTACTAAGCAAATTATTCTCAGTATTTCTTGAAAATGGTATCTTCCCCGATTATTGGAAAACTTCTATTATAATACCAGTTTTTAAATCTGGTTCCCGCTCGGACATTCATAACTATCGCGGTGTTCATAACACGCCCTCTCTTGCTAAACTCTTCGAAAAACTAACTGCAAAACAAATCACTGATTTTTGCATAAGCAATAAATTATCAACTTTTCCGAACACGGCTTCTTACCGGACCGTTCTTGTGAAACCTGCCACATGTCTTTTCTAAATCTACTAACCTCTCTTCGTAATGATCATCTATCTGTAGTAGTTATCTATTTTGATCTTAGTAAGGCATTCGATAAGGTGCCTCATAAACGACTTCTAGCTAAACTAGAAGCCATAGGATTTCGTAGTCCCCTTACTGACTTTATTAGATCATACCTCAATGATCGAAAACAAAAAGTTTTAGTAGGGTCCTCATACTCAAGTGCTACCCCGATTGTTAGTGGTGTCCTTCAAGGTACCGTATTAGGTCCTTTGTTGTTCTTACTGTATATAAATGATATTTCATCGATAGTTAAACATTCTCAATGTTTTATTTATGCTGATGATGTCAAATGCGTTTATTCCTTCTCTAACTCTACAACCGAACGGTGCCTAGAACAAATTCATTCAGACTTAGACGCTCTTTCGGCCTGGAGCTCCACATGGCTAATGGAGTTCTCACCTACTAAGTGTCGCTACATGAGTTTTGGGCCTGTAAGGCTGCCGCAACCTCTTATATTTGAAGGTTGCCATATGATTGAATGTTCCTCCATCATGCCGATAGAATTACGGCCAAAGCTGCTCAGATTTGCGGCTTTATTTCTTATAATTTCTACCTTCCTGAAATTAAATTAAGACTTTATCGTATTTTTGTACTTCCCATTCTTGAATTTTGCTGTCCTTTCTTCGGTTTGATGAACGAATCTAGCCGTTCAAAAATTGAAAATGTTCAAAGAAATTTCACAAAAAAATTCCTATATCCGACTCTTTTAACTACTTCCTACTCAACAAGATGCCAGCTAACGAAGCTAAAAATTTCTTTGGGTCAGGAGACTTGAAGCAGGCTTTTGTCTCCTTTTTCGTCTTAATAATAGTTCAACTCTCCCAAAGCTTTCTGTAATTACCCCCCGTTAGTCTTCCTTATAACCTAAGAAATTCTGCACTAATTATACCTCCCCTGCATCCTTCACGTGTAAACGCTCTCTCTTCTTTGCTTCTAGGTATAGTTTTCTTTGGAATAACTTGCCAATTGAAATAAGGTCGTTAACTAGTCTATCTGCATTCAAGCGAAGACTGCACATTTATCTTAACACTGATTCTATTAACCTTTTATTTTCCTCATCTTTTTCTCAGTAGCTTTCCCCATGACTCGGAGAAAGGACCATCGGGAATTTGAGTAACCCTCTTGAAACTATATTTACGCTACCTGGAGACGCCCATGAACTATAATGTCTCCTAATATCACCCGTCCTCCAAACGATGACGTCATTCGGACGTACAAATTCGGTGGTCCACAGTCTTAAATGCTGCGGTTTCTTTGGATACTAACCATCATCAGAATTCAATTCTGGATCCTATGATGCTGAGGACTTAAGTTCATTGACGCATTTTCGTGAGATTCTGTTTCATACGCCTAAGTGATCAAGAACGAATCACCTCGACGTTTCATTATCTCATTCTGAAATGCTACTGCAGTATTACCCTATTCTACCACTTGACTATTTTTTCCTAAGCGGTTTTTTTCTCCTACCTTCTATTCGAAAATGAAGGCCTATTGAACTCTGCCTCCATTTTTCATGGTAGGAGTTTTTTTCACTGCCTATTTTTTTCTAGTTCACCATTAATTTTTAAAAACATTGCTAACTGTTGACATAGCAGGACAAGTTATGAATTTGTACATTTTATCTGCATACATTGTCATAACTTTATTTCGTTACTAATGTTTGCTTAGACAGTACCTTCCCGGTGCTAACCAAATATAAATTCTAAAAAATTCTAAACTTCGTTACTTAAAACGTTTTTTCTTCAGAACACAGAAACCTGTCCTACCAAAAATGCTGTGAGCTTAAAAGCCTTGACCCGTTGTGGCTTCGCAGATTACTGAAGGGATTATTTTTACTGTTTAAACTTTTAAAAAGTTGTACCTTTAACCCCCTTACAACTCTGAGGCAGCTCGACCACTTTCGGTGCACCAGTCCTCGAGATGTCTTTTTATTTCTTCCTTTGGCACGCACCGTTAGATACCACCAGTTTTTTCGGTAAACGCTATAGCAATCTGGAAAAAGCTACCCAGGAGTATCAAAACTCAGCAAAGTTATCCTTTGTTAACGAGAGCTGTCACTAGTTTTATAAATTCGGAACACCTTCCTCGAATTTTGGGTGCTGACTTGATGGAAGCTCTCTTCCGTTCTGGTTTCGTTCGTGGACTCTGAATCCTTTGTTGAGGGCAATATTGCTGGCTCTGCAGTCCGTAATCGGCTTTTTCCTCAGTCGACAGCGATCAGCCGTTCGCCGACATGCCTGTTGGTGCAGAATACCGGATCCATAACACAAAAAAGAGAAGTACTTCACCCTGCACCTGCGTCAAACCTTCCCTGTCCTGAACTTCAATTATTCAATAAGCTGCAGTTTTTTCTCTTGAAAACACTTGAAAGAACGATCAGGAGTTCTTTACCTGTCAGATGGAACCTCTAGTTTATATCTCTTTTGACCTTGCCCGTAAACTGGCAATAAATAAACTGCAGATTAACTTAACTCGGTTGGAGGAGTGGTTGACGCGTTTACAAGATGCTTTAAACTTCTTCCAAAAAATTCGGACATTGAGAGGGATAAGCGGGGGCTAAAGATGGAGATAGAGAAGTTGAAGAAACGTCCTCGCATTAAACTCAAAGTAAACGAATTGGCAATGACGGAAACTGAGCAAAACAAAAGAACCTACACAAAAACAGTTTTGTCAGTCGTCACAACCAATGATGACGAAGACGGTGTTTTTACGGTGCTCAATGAAATCGACAACGAAAATCCGGTACAACAAAAGGACGACCGGTAGGTGCGTCAGAAAATAAAGAAGCGTTGCAGTACATCCAAGAAAGCCAGACTAAGCCAGAACATTAATACGAGCGGGCCGAGTTTAGGAATTCCGCAAGCAAAAAGTGCGTTGACGAAAGTAACAACTAACGAAGAAGCCACGTCAAGGAGAGAACAAAGTGTTCGCGGTGTCCCAACAAACCCATGGAACGCATAAGCTGACGGAAATTTGAGTGAGCATAATCTTATTCCCGAAAATACGAAACATAGTTATCAAAGGCATGCCTGAATCTATAACTGGCACCCCAAAAGCAAGAATACACGATGACATGGAGCTATTTCATAGCTATCTTGAATGTCTCTTAAAGTACGACGAGAGGGTCACCATTCTAAAAGCCTTCAGAATGGGTCAATTAAGAGACTCAAATAATGAGTCCAGCCCACCAAGAGCACTGAAGCTTGTCCTGCAGAATGACTTAGAAGCACAGCTTTTGCTAAGCAGGAAACCTATGCATCGAAGTTCTCATACAATGGTTTTTTCAGCTGGATTTTTCACCTGTTGAGAGGGAGAAATGGAAAGGGCTCAAAGCAGAACTCCTCAAGCGATCCAAACTGGGCGAAAGAAATCTCAAAATGTGAAATTGAGAAAGTATACAAACCCAGAGGTCATTTTTCTGGAGGAAGCCCATGACTCTGGGTATGGAAGGCAGCCAGATTCCAATAAAATACCGCTCAGCGCAACCGATTTCCGTAAGCACATCAACCTCCACATCGATAAAAAAAGCAGTAGCCTTCTATTCAGACGGTGGATGGCATAAGACGCACGACCATTTTGACAATCCCTAACAAAATATTGTTCAAAAATCTGTCCAAACAAAGCTCTGCTTTCTTTATACAAACGCACAGAGTTTGTTCCTGAAACAAGATGAACGGAAAGTATGGATCTCTTATGTGCATCCGGATATCATTTTCATTACAGAAACTTGGTTGCAGGCGAAAATATTGGATAGCGAAATTTCCATCGATGGATAACAACTCTTCCGTTGAGACAAACTGCATAAAAAAAGTGGGCGAATAGCAATCTACGTCAACAGAGCAATCATATCATCTGAACGCATAATTGCTTGCCCTAACGACTGCGAAGCAGTTTGATTAAAACTAAAAAGGCATGGAGAACAAAATCTGCATTTCTTGACTCTTTACAGACCGCCAAATCAAACTCCGGAAATCGACGAGAAAATGTTCGAAATACTTAAAGATGTAGCTCATACTCAAGATACAGTTATGGCCGGAGATTTTACTGCACCATTGATTGACTGGAGCACATTATCCGTAAAAGGGTCACAGTATTCCTTTAGCTCCAAACTATTAAAGCTCATGGTGAATCTCTTTCTCGTACAGAATTTTAGATTTCCAACGAGAGTTAAGGAGGCTCAAATGGCGAATCGCCTAGATCTCGTTCTTTCAAAGGACCCAATTGATGTGGATTAATTAAGGTCACTCGCGCCGCTTGGTAAAAGTGACCATGTCATGCTGCTTTGGGAATACTTTTTGCGCACCAAGCAAACGGAGACTCCTGGTGTTCGGTTACATTACTGGCGCGAAAATTTCTCTGTGATCAAGGATGACTAAGTAACACTAAATTGGCAAAATATTCTGACCGAAAATCTGGATATAGATTGGACCACTCTCAGGGGCGTTATCAACAACGCTATGCACTGCAGCTGCCCTATTTAAAAAGCGCAATTGGCAAATCCCCCTATTTGGTTTACGCAAGATTTTAAAATACAACTGAACCGAAAGAATATACTCTGGAGAAGGTATGTAGCAACAACTCAACCTATGCATTGCGAAGAATTTCACCGAAAGCGGAACGAAATAAAGTTAGTTATCCGCAGCTCACGGAATGAGTATGAGGCTGAAATTATAGAACGGGCAGTCGATAATCCAAAAGTACTTTTAAACTACATTAATAGTTGTTTGAAGAAGAAGAAGAAGAAGAAGAAGAAGAAGAAGAAGAAGAAGAAGAAGAAGAAGAAGAAGAAGAAGAAGAAGAAGAAGAAGAAGAAGAAGAAGAAGAAGAAGGAGATGGTGGCAGTGTTGATAGGTGAAAACAACGAAGACATTAATGAAAATCAAGATAAGGCAGAACAACTTAGTTGATTTTTCGCATCTGTCTTTACATATGAAGCAAATTTTAACCTCACAGACTTTCATGCAAGTAGTAATGACACAGTCGTAGAGGACCTCAAATTCACAGAAGCTGTCAAGAAGCAGCTTCTTGCACTTAACGACGCCAAGTCTCCAGGTCCTGCTTAAATACCACCAAAAGTACTGAATGAGCTTGCTAGCAAACTCTCTTGACCACTCTCGTGTATTTTACAGTCGTCCTTGGATTGAGGCATCCTCCTCTATGATTGGAAATAAGAAAATGTATACCCTATTCACAAAGGTGGATCCAGAACCAGCGCAAAAAATTATCGACCGGTGAACCTAACATGCATCTGTTGCAAAGTAAAGAAAAATATCATCAAAAAGGCGAACATTAAGTTCCTCGAAAAAAAAAACTTCCTTTACAGTGCCCAACATGGATTTTGACGAAATCACTCCTGTTTGATCAATATGCTCTATTCAATGGAACAGTGGTCCAGGTCATTAGATGAGGAAACCAGCGTTAATGTAGTCTACATTGACTTCAAAAAAACTTTGATAGTGTTCATCACCATAGGTTACTCTACAAAGTCCGAGAATCCAGAATAAGGAAGCATTTGCTCAATTGGATACGAAACTTCTTGATAGGCCGACCACAGTCCGTGTGCATTGATAATGCGAAATCAATTTCCGTGCCGGTCGTGAGTGGTATACCTCAGGGCTCCGTTCTTGGACCATTACTTTTCTTAATCGATGTCAATGATTGTATGAATGGATTGAACAGCACGGGAGTCCTGTTCGCAGACGACATCAAGATATGGCAACCAATTCGATGCAGTACTGATGAACAGACTTTACAAGAAGGACACAACCGCCTATCTGAATGGTTCGATAAATGGCAGATGAAGGTCAACTTTGAGAAATGTGTCCACCGTGGCTCAAAACGAAGAAGGCAATCGCGATGGGCGACTCCCATCAATACTTCCTTGATGGAAGGTGCCTGTCAAATGTATCTGAGCAAAATAACTTAGGAATCACCATCTTGTCTTCCCTCAAGCTCGCCACTCTATGTGTCAGGGTGGCCGAAAAGGCGTCAAATGTCTTGTTTGCCATTAAAAGAACTTTCGTATAAATCGATAAGGACATATTTTGAAAAATATACGGGACGTTTATTCATTCAAACCTGGAATCTGGTGTTCAGGTGTGGCAACCGTGGATGAAAAAAGATTACAAACTGCTGGAAAGGGTTCAAAGGAGGGCAACATAAGTCAATAAGGGTCTAAAGTCTTTATAATACAAATGCAGACTTGATGCTCTTAACCTTATCCCTCTTGAGTACAGGCAGATTCCAGGCGATCTCACACAGACATAACGGTTTGTAAGGAATCAGGACTATTTATTTATTTATTGCCAGTTTACAGGTAAGGTCAAAAAATATATAGAAGAGGGTCAAGCAGACAGTGAAAAAAAACTCCTGATCGTTGTTTCAGGTGTTTTCAGGAAAAAACTGCAGCTTATTGGGGGATTAAAGTTCAGGAATGGGAAGCGTTGACACATGTGCCTGGTTAAGGACTTCTCCATTCAGTGTTATGGATCCGGTATTCTGCACCAGCAGGTATATCGGCGAATGGCTGTTCGCTGTAAACTGAGAAATAAGCCGATTGAGGTCTGCAGAGCCAGCAATATTGCCCTCAGCATGAAGTCTGGCACAGGATTCAGAGTCCTTGAACGCCATCACAACCGAAGAGAGCTTCTACAGAGTCAGCACCCAAAAGTTTGGGAAGGTGTCCTGAATGAAGAATGCTAGTGACAGCTAGCGTAAACACGGGATAGCTTTGCTGAATTTTGATACTTCTGGGTAGCTTATTCCAGATTGCTATAGCGTTTACCGAAAAAACTGTCGGTGCCAAATGAAGAAATAAAAATACATCTCGATGACCAGTACGCCGAGAGTGGTCGAGCTGACGCAGAGATGTAAGAGGGTTAAATGTTCAACTGTTTAAAAGTTTTAACAGTAAAAATAGTCCCTTTTGTAATCTGCGAAGCCACAGCTGGTCAAGGCTTGTAAGCTCAGAGCGTTGTTGGTAGGAGAGGTTTCGGTGTTCTGAATAGAAAACTCTTTTTGTAAAGAAGTGCTGGACTGATTCTATCTTCTTTCATTCACTAGCGTGTAGAAGGCTAAATAGAAACAAGCAGTATTCCAGACTAGGCCTGACATAAATTTTATAGAGGCTGATTCTAATTTTAACTGTTTTAAAATTTCTGAGAATAAAACCAGTAGTTTTGCGTGCTTTCGAGACAATTATGGCGCAGTGCTCTGACAGATTAAGACTACTAGAATATGATATGCCCAGATCCTTTATAACTCCGGGCACATTTAGGTCGTGACCGTCTATGCTTAGGTGGGGCTGATGGTTGTTGCCAATTACTATAACGGAGCACTTGTGCCAAGAAAGTGAAAGGCGCCATATGCGACACCACTGACCGAAGGCCTGAAGATCCTTTTTTAAGAGCTCAAGCACGATGTTGCGATCGACCAGTTTATATCGATAGGCAACTTTTAAATCGTCAGCGTACATAATGGGCCTACCATACTGAAAACAATCAGGAACATCGTTGACAAAGAGGCAAAATAGAAGCGGGCTGAGCACGCTGCCCTGAATAACTCCGCTACTCACATGCGTGGGGTTGGAGATAACATCAGAAATTTTAACCCGTTGTGCGCGAGCATTCAAATAGGAGGATATTAAGTTCAGAAGCTTGTTACCTATTCTGAAGGAGGCAAGTTTCCGCAGTAGGAGATCATGGTCAACACGATCAAAAGCCTTAGTGAAATCGAAGTAAATGGTGTAGATTGCAAAACCGCTGTCTCTAGATTGTAGCCCATGATCAAAGAAAGGAAGCCCGCAGGCGTCACAAGACCTTTTTTCGAGAAAGCCAAGCTGAGCCGCATTTAGATCCACTTATTTGTCGTTTTGTTCCCCGTAAGAAATTAATTAATGTCGTGGATGAGGTTTATCTCCCTTTATCTTTTCGCCGTAGGTTGCGTAAACTCTCTCGTCGATTCCATTTGCAAAACGACATTTCCGTTCTGCCCTTGATTCATCGTATTTTTGAGCAGGCCAAGAGGCTAACCTAAGAAAAACGGCTAGCTGAAGAGGTCAAATATGTCGAAAACCGTTCGTTAAATGTAGCGAAACGTTTTTCACGCGCAATTAGAACCCATAGTAAAACATGGCTGCCCGTACTACTGGATTCCATTGGCAATCCTGTAGTTGATGACCAATTGACGGCTGATAGTTTTAACGTTTTCTTGTCCAGAACATTTATTGAAAATTTGACCGCTCCCCCTCCGCCCATCCAGGTTTGGACCGGTGCCGTCCTCGAAACCATAACTTTTACCCTCTGGGACGTAACCGTAGCCATTCGACGTTTTCGTCAATCTTATAGTCCTGGACCAGATGGCGTACCGATCAGTATTATAAAGGCGGATGCTAATGATATTTTCCCGTCACTTCTATGTAAGATATTTAATCTAGCTCTTGAAAGTGAAACATTTCCCAGTGTATGGAAGGAATCGCATATTCTACCTATCCCCAAACGCGGCCAATCTACGTCATTGGACGATTTTAGGCCAATCAACACACTGTCCGCAGCTTCGAAAATCCTGGAGACCTTGATCAAAGATAAGATGATGTATCATTTAACTGATAATAACCTATTGAGTGCAGCCCAGCATGGGTTCCTCAAAACAAGGTCTTGTGACACATGTCAGCTCTCTTTCTTTGATCATGTTCTACAATCTAGGGATAACGGCTTTGCACTTTACATAGTCTATTTCGATTTCACCAAGGCATACGATCGTGTTGACCATGCCCTTCTTCTCCTGAAACTCTCCTCTTTCGGTTTATGTGGTAAACTTCTGAGCTTGATATCTTCTTACCTGAGCTCTCGTACACAACATGTTAAGATCTCCAATGCTATCTCAAACTCGGCACGTGTGAGGAGTGGAGTTATTCAGGGTAGTGTGCTAGGCCCGCTTTTATTTTGTCTTTTTGTCAATGATGTGCCAGGTTTATTTCGAAATGGTAGGCCCTTTATGTATGCCGACGATTTAAAAGTTGCCTATCGATACAAGCCGGCAGATCGCGACACCGTGCTTGATCTATTAAAAAATGATCTCGAGGCCTTCGCCCAGTGGTGCTGCACATGGCGCCTTTCCCTTTCTTGGCACAAATGTTCCGTTATGGTTGTCGGTGACAACCATCAGCCTCATCTAAGCATAGATGGCCACGATATAAATGTACCTGGCGTTGTTAAGGACCTGGGCATATCATATTCCAACGGTCTCAATCTTTCAGAGCATTGCGCCCTGATTGTCTCCAAAGCACGCAGAACTGCCGGGTTTATCCTCCGAAATTTTAAAACTATTGATATTAGACTTCGCCTTTATAAAATGTACGTTAGACCTGGCCTGGAATACTGCTCGTTTCTATTTAGCCTTCTGCGAGCTAGCGAACGGAAGAAAATAGAATCGGTCCAACACTTCTTCACGAACAGAAGTTTATCGTTGGAGCACCGTAATCTGTCGTATCAAGAACGCTGTGGGCTTGTTAACATTGATCCCTTATGGTTTCGCCGAGTGCAGAAGGGACTATTTTTGCTGTTTATGCTTTTTGAATAATCGTACATTTTAATCCCCTTATCACTGTGAGGCAGCTTGACCATCCTCGGCGCAGCATTCATCGCAATGTCTTTTTATTTCTTCCATTAGCTCGCACAGTTAAGTATCGACGGTTCTTTTCGGTAAACGCCATGGCCATGTGGAATAAACTTCCCCATAATATAAAAGTCCAACGGAGTTATTCTTTGTTTAAGATTATCATTACTAGTTTTTTGCATTCAGAACAGTTTCCAAGAATTCTGGGCGCCGACACGGTAGAATCTGTTTTCCTGTTCGACGGAGTGCGCGGCATCTGAACTCGATCCCAGGTGTTACCTTGAGGGATACGGCACCGTCTCTGCAGCCTGCACCCGTTGACTTCTTCGGCAGACAGTGAGCGACCGTACACGGATGCTTTCTTGCCTGAGGTAGAATCCCGGTTCCTAGCAAAGACAGAGACTGCATACAGACTGCAATTGTGTTAGCCCTTCCCTGATCTGAATTGCTATCATCCTTACAGGCGGCAGTTTTTTCTCCTGAATAACATGTAAATAGGAAAAACACTTATAATGATATATATTTAGGAGTTTTTTTTCACTGCCAGCCTCTACCCACTGAATATTTCACCTGACAATGCCTGTAAACCGGTATTAAATACAACTATTATTATTATTATTAAGTAAGTTATTCTCTGTTAGGTGAGGCATAGGTTGTCTTTAATCAAGGTCTCGAAGATCTTCGAGACTGCTGGTAGTGTATTTATTGGCCTAAAGTCGTCAAATGACGAAGGTTGGCCGTGTTTGGGTATAAACAGTATGTGCGATTCCTTCCATAAAATAGGGAAGGTTTCACTTTCAAGAGCAAGATTAAATATCTTATACAGAAGGGACGGAAAAATATCGTTTGCATCCGCCTATAGAACGCTGACTGGGACGCCATCTGGTCCTGGACTGTAAGATTGACGAAAACGCCGAATGGCTACGGTCACGTCCCAAAGGGTAAAAGTTATGGTTTCGAGGACGTTACCGGTCCAAACTCGGATTTTAGGACAGGGAGTGACAGTATGTTCACTTAACGTTCTAGACAAGAAATCATTGAAGCTATCAACAGTCAACTAATCTTCAGCTATAGGGTTTCCTAAGGCGGCTCGAAGTACGGGGTGCTGCGTTTTTTTCTGCGCTTTTAGTGTGCGTGAAAAGAGCTTCGCAACATTTATCGAAGGGTTTTCGTGAAAGTTGACCTCATCAGCTAGTCGTTTTTCGTCAGACAGCCTCTTAGCCTCTTCAAAGATTTGTTGGATCAAGGGCAGGATGGAAGTGTCATTTTAATTCAGTACATAATTCAGTATATATAAGGGAGATAGGCAGAGCCTTTGAAAACCCTATTTACAGATAGACGCTAGCAAAACAAGCAAATGTTACATAGCGATAGTCGTTTTAGTATATCAATCATTGCTGTCGACTTATTATATGTTCATCAAGTAAAAATGCATCAAGTCTTCTTTTAAACATTTCTACGCTTTCAGCCTGAACAACTGAGGCTGGCAGTTTGTTCCATTCGTCAATCACCCGTTGGGAAAAGAAATTGGCCCGCACTTCAAGTTTGGCGTGTTTTCTTTTCAGTTTGTATTGGTGACTTCGGAGACTTGTCATGTTTGCCAATTCAAAAAAGTTGGCCATCTGAAGAGCACAATCAACTCCTCTGACAAGTTTGAAGACTAAGATCATATCCCCTCTGTATTGCCTTTAAGAGAGAGGAAAACTTTAAGTCTTGCTAGGCGGCCCTCATAGGGTAGGCATTCCAATTCTTTGACTAGTTTCGTTGCCCTCCGTTGAACTTTCTCCAGCAAAGCGTAGTCATGTTTCGTCCAAGGGCGCCACGCCTGAACGCAATATTCCAACACCGGCCGGATAAATGTTCCAAACACGCGCCCAAAAAGCTCTCCGTCAAAATTAACGAAGGACCTCTGATTGCGCCTAAGATAAACATAGCTTTAAATAAATAAATTGTATATTTAAGGCCCAGAGGGCCCCATCATTACAAACTTAGTACCATGGTTTAAATAAATACAAAGTGGATAATTGCTGCACTATGTGAGCATCCATATGAACAGCAGAAATGAGTAGTATGGTAAACATATCCGATTCGAAAAGATTTGCCATTTTTAAAACAAAAGTCAACAATCATTGGCCTATACGGTGAACTTGAAAGGAAGCAGTAAAAAAAACTCCTAGGGTTTAATCGGAGGCGGAATTCAGCGAGCCGCCAATTTAAAAAAAAAATAGGAGAAAAAAAACTGCTTCACTAAAAAATTAATAGCTAATGCAATGGGATAGTATTTTGATGTTGCTGACTGCGTATGAGGGTTCGGGACGCTCCTTGTCGGGTGAGAGGTAATATAGCAGTCAGAGCTACTGTTTATAAACACCAGTGGAGGTGAGAGAGGACTAACTCATCGTAGACAACATGGTCGAAACGAAGAGGGGACAGTAGAGGTCATGAGATCATCATCGAGATGCGACCTTGCTGACTGTATAGTCCATCACCAAAAGAGGCGAAACCATCAGAACCCACCTCGATCATCAACAGATCCTGGAGACTTTCGTCAGGGGTTGCAAATTCGAAGGAAAGTATCAAGGTTGTCAAGAGTTTGCAATGCTAGTTTAAAAGGAGGGGAAAGAAAAAAAGTGAATGCAAAGATTGACTCTGCAGAGGATGATGGAAAAATATAATTACAGACCCATATAATATCAAAGGGAGCTGCCTCAAATACCAGGAGGACCCTTTTTCAAAAAGCCAAAAAGTTGCGAGTTTGGGGAAAAGAAACAGACAATAAAGGTCTTTATATCTTTCGAATTTAAATGTGTGCGTAATTTGGTTTTGAAAATAGCTAATGTAGACAACAACCTAATTTGCAGTGGTAGATTATTCCATATGAAAGCATATTTGGAGGCAAAAAAACTGAGACCGGTTGGTTGTGGAGCTAAGGGGTGGTGAAATGATCCTTAGATGCAGAGGTACGACAATACGAAAAAAAAAG
>WEDG01012379.1:0-11397 GCA_017591395.1 Schistocephalus solidus | reverse complement strand
TCTGACCCTAAAAGTCATGTCGAATCACCTGACTCCATGTCCTGCACTTAATAATTTCAGAAATTATTTACCCGATTATTCTCTGGAGTCCATATACCAGAAACCGCATAGAGAACGCTGGGGGACCCACTGAGGAGCCGAACCCCTCGTTGCTGTGTCACACAGCAGCAGAAACATCGGCGAAACACGTGTCTGGGCTTTTAGCTAGTATCTATGTCGGAAGTACGGTATAACGTCTTTGCCATATAAGATTCATACTACTTGTAGTACTACTTGTTTGTAGAATGGGCATTACGTGGTTATTCCACAGTGGTTGATTGTCTTCGACCCAAATGTTCATTGAAATTTCGGGTCTGACCCTAAAAAGTCATGTCCGAATCACCTGACTCCATGTCCTGCACTTAATAATTTCAGAAATTATTTACCCGATTATTCTCTGGAGTCCATATACCAGAAACCGCATAGAGAACGCTGGGGGACCCACTGAGGAGCCGAACCCCTCGTTGCTGTGTCACACAGCAGCAGAAACATCGGCGAAACACGTGTCTGGGCTTTTAGCTAGTATCTATGTCGGAAGTACGGTATAACGTCTTTGCCATATAAGATTCATACTACTTGTAGTACTACTTGTTTGTAGAATGGGCATTACGTGGTTATTCCACAGTGGTTGATTGTCTTCGACCCAAATGTTCATTGAAATTTCGGGTCTGACCCTAAAAAGTCATGTCCGAATCACCTGACTCCATGTCCTGCACTTAATAATTTCAGAAATTATTTACCCGATTATTCTCTGGAGTCCATATACCAGAAACCGCATAGAGAACGCTGGGGGACCCACTGAGGAGCCGAACCCCTCGTTGCTGTGTCACACAGCAGCAGAAACATCGGCGAAACACGTGTCTGGGCTTTTAGCTAGTATCTATGTCGGAAGTACGGTATAACGTCTTTGCCATATAAGATTCATACTACTTGTAGTACTACTTGTTTGTAGAATGGGCATTACGTGGTTATTCCACAGTGGTTGATTGTCTTCGACCCAAATGTTCATTGAAATTTCGGGTCTGACCCTAAAAAGTCATGTCCGAATCACCTGACTCCATGTCCTGCACTTAATAATTTCAGAAATTATTTACCCGATTATTCTCTGGAGTCCATATACCAGAAACCGCATAGAGAACGCTGGGGGACCCACTGAGGAGCCGAACCCCTCGTTGCTGTGTCACACAGCAGCAGAAACATCGGCGAAACACGTGTCTGGGCTTTTAGCTAGTATCTATGTCGGAAGTACGGTATAACGTCTTTGTCATATAAGATTCATACTACTTGTAGTACTACTTGTTTGTAGAATGGGCATTACGTGGTTATTCCACAGTGGTTGATTGTCTTCGACCCAAATGTTCATTGAAATTTCGGGTCTGACCCTAAAAAGTCATGTCCGAATCACCTGACTCCATGTCCTGCACTTAATAATTTCAGAAATTATTTACCCGATTATTCTCTGGAGTCCATATACCAGAAACCGCATAGAGAACGCTGGGGGACCCACTGAGGAGCCGAACCCCTCGTTGCTGTGTCACACAGCAGCAGAAACATCGGCGAAACACGTGTCTGGGCTTTTAGCTAGTATCTATGTCGGAAGTACGGTATAACGTCTTTGTCATATAAGATTCATACTACTTGTAGTACTACTTGTTTGTAGAATGGGCATTACGTGGTTATTCCACAGTGGTTGATTGTCTTCGACCCAAATGTTCATTGAAATTTCGGGTCTGACCCTAAAAAGTCATGTCCGAATCACCTGACTCCATGTCCTGCACTTAATAATTTCAGAAATTATTTACCCGATTATTCTCTGGAGTCCATATACCAGAAACCGCATAGAGAACGCTGGGGGACCCACTGAGGAGCCGAACCCCTCGTTGCTGTGTCACACAGCAGCAGAAACATCGGCGAAACACGTGTCTGGGCTTTTAGCTAGTATCTATGTCGGAAGTACGGTATAACGTCTTTGCCATATAAGATTCATACTACTTGTAGTACTACTTGTTTGTAGAATGGGCATTACGTGGTTATTCCACAGTGGTTGATTGTCTTCGACCCAAATGTTCATTGAAATTTCGGGTCTGACCCTAAAAAGTCATGTCCGAATCACCTGACTCCATGTCCTGCACTTAATAATTTCAGAAATTATTTACCCGATTATTCTCTGGAGTCCATATACCAGAAACCGCATAGAGAACGCTGGGGGACCCACTGAGGAGCCGAACCCCTCGTTGCTGTGTCACACAGCAGCAGAAACATCGGCGAAACACGTGTCTGGGCTTTTAGCTAGTATCTATGTCGGAAGTACGGTATAACGTCTTTGCCATATAAGATTCATACTACTTGTAGTACTACTTGTTTGTAGAATGGGCATTACGTGGTTATTCCACAGTGGTTGATTGTCTTCGACCCAAATGTTCATTGAAATTTCGGGTCTGACCCTAAAAAGTCATGTCCGAATCACCTGACTCCATGTCCTGCACTTAATAATTTCAGAAATTATTTACCCGATTATTCTCTGGAGTCCATATACCAGAAACCGCATAGAGAACGCTGGGGGACCCACTGAGGAGCCGAACCCCTCGTTGCTGTGTCACACAGCAGCAGAAACATCGGCGAAACACGTGTCTGGGCTTTTAGCTAGTATCTATGTCGGAAGTACGGTATAACGTCTTTGTCATATAAGATTCATACTACTTGTAGTACTACTTGTTTGTAGAATGGGCATTACGTGGTTATTCCACAGTGGTTGATTGTCTTCGACCCAAATGTTCATTGAAATTTCGGGTCTGACCCTAAAAAGTCATGTCCGAATCACCTGACTCCATGTCCTGCACTTAATAATTTCAGAAATTATTTACCCGATTATTCTCTGGAGTCCATATACCAGAAACCGCATAGAGAACGCTGGGGGACCCACTGAGGAGCCGAACCCCTCGTTGCTGTGTCACACAGCAGCAGAAACATCGGCGAAACACGTGTCTGGGCTTTTAGCTAGTATCTATGTCGGAAGTACGGTATAACGTCTTTGTCATATAAGATTCATACTACTTGTAGTACTACTTGTTTGTAGAATGGGCATTACGTGGTTATTCCACAGTGGTTGATTGTCTTCGACCCAAATGTTCATTGAAATTTCGGGTCTGACCCTAAAAAGTCATGTCCGAATCACCTGACTCCATGTCCTGCACTTAATAATTTCAGAAATTATTTACCCGATTATTCTCTGGAGTCCATATACCAGAAACCGCATAGAGAACGCTGGGGGACCCACTGAGGAGCCGAACCCCTCGTTGCTGTGTCACACAGCAGCAGAAACATCGGCGAAACACGTGTCTGGGCTTTTAGCTAGTATCTATGTCGGAAGTACGGTATAACGTCTTTGCCATATAAGATTCATACTACTTGTAGTACTACTTGTTTGTAGAATGGGCATTACGTGGTTATTCCACAGTGGTTGATTGTCTTCGACCCAAATGTTCATTGAAATTTCGGGTCTGACCCTAAAAAGTCATGTCCGAATCACCTGACTCCATGTCCTGCACTTAATAATTTCAGAAATTATTTACCCGATTATTCTCTGGAGTCCATATACCAGAAACCGCATAGAGAACGCTGGGGGACCCACTGAGGAGCCGAACCCCTCGTTGCTGTGTCACACAGCAGCAGAAACATCGGCGAAACACGTGTCTGGGCTTTTAGCTAGTATCTATGTCGGAAGTACGGTATAACGTCTTTGTCATATAAGATTCATACTACTTGTAGTACTACTTGTTTGTAGAATGGGCATTACGTGGTTATTCCACAGTGGTTGATTGTCTTCGACCCAAATGTTCATTGAAATTTCGGGTCTGACCCTAAAAAGTCATGTCCGAATCACCTGACTCCATGTCCTGCACTTAATAATTTCAGAAATTATTTACCCGATTATTCTCTGGAGTCCATATACCAGAAACCGCATAGAGAACGCTGGGGGACCCACTGAGGAGCCGAACCCCTCGTTGCTGTGTCACACAGCAGCAGAAACATCGGCGAAACACGTGTCTGGGCTTTTAGCTAGTATCTATGTCGGAAGTACGGTATAACGTCTTTGCCATATAAGATTCATACTACTTGTAGTACTACTTGTTTGTAGAATGGGCATTACGTGGTTATTCCACAGTGGTTGATTGTCTTCGACCCAAATGTTCATTGAAATTTCGGGTCTGACCCTAAAAAGTCATGTCCGAATCACCTGACTCCATGTCCTGCACTTAATAATTTCAGAAATTATTTACCCGATTATTCTCTGGAGTCCATATACCAGAAACCGCATAGAGAACGCTGGGGGACCCACTGAGGAGCCGAACCCCTCGTTGCTGTGTCACACAGCAGCAGAAACATCGGCGAAACACGTGTCTGGGCTTTTAGCTAGTATCTATGTCGGAAGTACGGTATAACGTCTTTGTCATATAAGATTCATACTACTTGTAGTACTACTTGTTTGTAGAATGGGCATTACGTGGTTATTCCACAGTGGTTGATTGTCTTCGACCCAAATGTTCATTGAAATTTCGGGTCTGACCCTAAAAAGTCATGTCCGAATCACCTGACTCCATGTCCTGCACTTAATAATTTCAGAAATTATTTACCCGATTATTCTCTGGAGTCCATATACCAGAAACCGCATAGAGAACGCTGGGGGACCCACTGAGGAGCCGAACCCCTCGTTGCTGTGTCACACAGCAGCAGAAACATCGGCGAAACACGTGTCTGGGCTTTTAGCTAGTATCTATGTCGGAAGTACGGTATAACGTCTTTGCCATATAAGATTCATACTACTTGTAGTACTACTTGTTTGTAGAATGGGCATTACGTGGTTATTCCACAGTGGTTGATTGTCTTCGACCCAAATGTTCATTGAAATTTCGGGTCTGACCCTAAAAAGTCATGTCCGAATCACCTGACTCCATGTCCTGCACTTAATAATTTCAGAAATTATTTACCCGATTATTCTCTGGAGTCCATATACCAGAAACCGCATAGAGAACGCTGGGGGACCCACTGAGGAGCCGAACCCCTCGTTGCTGTGTCACACAGCAGCAGAAACATCGGCGAAACACGTGTCTGGGCTTTTAGCTAGTATCTATGTCGGAAGTACGGTATAACGTCTTTGTCATATAAGATTCATACTACTTGTAGTACTACTTGTTTGTAGAATGGGCATTACGTGGTTATTCCACAGTGGTTGATTGTCTTCGACCCAAATGTTCATTGAAATTTCGGGTCTGACCCTAAAAAGTCATGTCCGAATCACCTGACTCCATGTCCTGCACTTAATAATTTCAGAAATTATTTACCCGATTATTCTCTGGAGTCCATATACCAGAAACCGCATAGAGAACGCTGGGGGACCCACTGAGGAGCCGAACCCCTCGTTGCTGTGTCACACAGCAGCAGAAACATCGGCGAAACACGTGTCTGGGCTTTTAGCTAGTATCTATGTCGGAAGTACGGTATAACGTCTTTGTCATATAAGATTCATACTACTTGTAGTACTACTTGTTTGTAGAATGGGCATTACGTGGTTATTCCACAGTGGTTGATTGTCTTCGACCCAAATGTTCATTGAAATTTCGGGTCTGACCCTAAAAAGTCATGTCCGAATCACCTGACTCCATGTCCTGCACTTAATAATTTCAGAAATTATTTACCCGATTATTCTCTGGAGTCCATATACCAGAAACCGCATAGAGAACGCTGGGGGACCCACTGAGGAGCCGAACCCCTCGTTGCTGTGTCACACAGCAGCAGAAACATCGGCGAAACACGTGTCTGGGCTTTTAGCTAGTATCTATGTCGGAAGTACGGTATAACGTCTTTGCCATATAAGATTCATACTACTTGTAGTACTACTTGTTTGTAGAATGGGCATTACGTGGTTATTCCACAGTGGTTGATTGTCTTCGACCCAAATGTTCATTGAAATTTCGGGTCTGACCCTAAAAAGTCATGTCCGAATCACCTGACTCCATGTCCTGCACTTAATAATTTCAGAAATTATTTACCCGATTATTCTCTGGAGTCCATATACCAGAAACCGCATAGAGAACGCTGGGGGACCCACTGAGGAGCCGAACCCCTCGTTGCTGTGTCACACAGCAGCAGAAACATCGGCGAAACACGTGTCTGGGCTTTTAGCTAGTATCTATGTCGGAAGTACGGTATAACGTCTTTGCCATATAAGATTCATACTACTTGTAGTACTACTTGTTTGTAGAATGGGCATTACGTGGTTATTCCACAGTGGTTGATTGTCTTCGACCCAAATGTTCATTGAAATTTCGGGTCTGACCCTAAAAAGTCATGTCCGAATCACCTGACTCCATGTCCTGCACTTAATAATTTCAGAAATTATTTACCCGATTATTCTCTGGAGTCCATATACCAGAAACCGCATAGAGAACGCTGGGGGACCCACTGAGGAGCCGAACCCCTCGTTGCTGTGTCACACAGCAGCAGAAACATCGGCGAAACACGTGTCTGGGCTTTTAGCTAGTATCTATGTCGGAAGTACGGTATAACGTCTTTGTCATATAAGATTCATACTACTTGTAGTACTACTTGTTTGTAGAATGGGCATTACGTGGTTATTCCACAGTGGTTGATTGTCTTCGACCCAAATGTTCATTGAAATTTCGGGTCTGACCCTAAAAAGTCATGTCCGAATCACCTGACTCCATGTCCTGCACTTAATAATTTCAGAAATTATTTACCCGATTATTCTCTGGAGTCCATATACCAGAAACCGCATAGAGAACGCTGGGGGACCCACTGAGGAGCCGAACCCCTCGTTGCTGTGTCACACAGCAGCAGAAACATCGGCGAAACACGTGTCTGGGCTTTTAGCTAGTATCTATGTCGGAAGTACGGTATAACGTCTTTGTCATATAAGATTCATACTACTTGTAGTACTACTTGTTTGTAGAATGGGCATTACGTGGTTATTCCACAGTGGTTGATTGTCTTCGACCCAAATGTTCATTGAAATTTCGGGTCTGACCCTAAAAAGTCATGTCCGAATCACCTGACTCCATGTCCTGCACTTAATAATTTCAGAAATTATTTACCCGATTATTCTCTGGAGTCCATATACCAGAAACCGCATAGAGAACGCTGGGGGACCCACTGAGGAGCCGAACCCCTCGTTGCTGTGTCACACAGCAGCAGAAACATCGGCGAAACACGTGTCTGGGCTTTTAGCTAGTATCTATGTCGGAAGTACGGTATAACGTCTTTGTCATATAAGATTCATACTACTTGTAGTACTACTTGTTTGTAGAATGGGCATTACGTGGTTATTCCACAGTGGTTGATTGTCTTCGACCCAAATGTTCATTGAAATTTCGGGTCTGACCCTAAAAAGTCATGTCCGAATCACCTGACTCCATGTCCTGCACTTAATAATTTCAGAAATTATTTACCCGATTATTCTCTGGAGTCCATATACCAGAAACCGCATAGAGAACGCTGGGGGACCCACTGAGGAGCCGAACCCCTCGTTGCTGTGTCACACAGCAGCAGAAACATCGGCGAAACACGTGTCTGGGCTTTTAGCTAGTATCTATGTCGGAAGTACGGTATAACGTCTTTGTCATATAAGATTCATACTACTTGTAGTACTACTTGTTTGTAGAATGGGCATTACGTGGTTATTCCACAGTGGTTGATTGTCTTCGACCCAAATGTTCATTGAAATTTCGGGTCTGACCCTAAAAAGTCATGTCCGAATCACCTGACTCCATGTCCTGCACTTAATAATTTCAGAAATTATTTACCCGATTATTCTCTGGAGTCCATATACCAGAAACCGCATAGAGAACGCTGGGGGACCCACTGAGGAGCCGAACCCCTCGTTGCTGTGTCACACAGCAGCAGAAACATCGGCGAAACACGTGTCTGGGCTTTTAGCTAGTATCTATGTCGGAAGTACGGTATAACGTCTTTGTCATATAAGATTCATACTACTTGTAGTACTACTTGTTTGTAGAATGGGCATTACGTGGTTATTCCACAGTGGTTGATTGTCTTCGACCCAAATGTTCATTGAAATTTCGGGTCTGACCCTAAAAAGTCATGTCCGAATCACCTGACTCCATGTCCTGCACTTAATAATTTCAGAAATTATTTACCCGATTATTCTCTGGAGTCCATATACCAGAAACCGCATAGAGAACGCTGGGGGACCCACTGAGGAGCCGAACCCCTCGTTGCTGTGTCACACAGCAGCAGAAACATCGGCGAAACACGTGTCTGGGCTTTTAGCTAGTATCTATGTCGGAAGTACGGTATAACGTCTTTGTCATATAAGATTCATACTACTTGTAGTACTACTTGTTTGTAGAATGGGCATTACGTGGTTATTCCACAGTGGTTGATTGTCTTCGACCCAAATGTTCATTGAAATTTCGGGTCTGACCCTAAAAAGTCATGTCCGAATCACCTGACTCCATGTCCTGCACTTAATAATTTCAGAAATTATTTACCCGATTATTCTCTGGAGTCCATATACCAGAAACCGCATAGAGAACGCTGGGGGACCCACTGAGGAGCCGAACCCCTCGTTGCTGTGTCACACAGCAGCAGAAACATCGGCGAAACACGTGTCTGGGCTTTTAGCTAGTATCTATGTCGGAAGTACGGTATAACGTCTTTGTCATATAAGATTCATACTACTTGTAGTACTACTTGTTTGTAGAATGGGCATTACGTGGTTATTCCACAGTGGTTGATTGTCTTCGACCCAAATGTTCATTGAAATTTCGGGTCTGACCCTAAAAGTCATGTCCGAATCACCTGACTCCATGTCCTGCACTTAATAATTTCAGAAATTATTTACCCGATTATTCTCTGGAGTCCATATACCAGAAACCGCATAGAGAACGCTGGGGGACCCACTGAGGAGCCGAACCCCTCGTTGCTGTGTCACACAGCAGCAGAAACATCGGCGAAACACGTGTCTGGGCTTTTAGCTAGTATCTATGTCGGAAGTACGGTATAACGTCTTTGTCATATAAGATTCATACTACTTGTAGTACTACTTGTTTGTAGAATGGGCATTACGTGGTTATTCCACAGTGGTTGATTGTCTTCGACCCAAATGTTCATTGAAATTTCGGGTCTGACCCTAAAAAGTCATGTCCGAATCACCTGACTCCATGTCCTGCACTTAATAATTTCAGAAATTATTTACCCGATTATTCTCTGGAGTCCATATACCAGAAACCGCATAGAGAACGCTGGGGGACCCACTGAGGAGCCGAACCCCTCGTTGCTGTGTCACACAGCAGCAGAAACATCGGCGAAACACGTGTCTGGGCTTTTAGCTAGTATCTATGTCGGAAGTACGGTATAACGTCTTTGTCATATAAGATTCATACTACTTGTAGTACTACTTGTTTGTAGAATGGGCATTACGTGGTTATTCCACAGTGGTTGATTGTCTTCGACCCAAATGTTCATTGAAATTTCGGGTCTGACCCTAAAAAGTCATGTCCGAATCACCTGACTCCATGTCCTGCACTTAATAATTTCAGAAATTATTTACCCGATTATTCTCTGGAGTCCATATACCAGAAACCGCATAGAGAACGCTGGGGGACCCACTGAGGAGCCGAACCCCTCGTTGCTGTGTCACACAGCAGCAGAAACATCGGCGAAACACGTGTCTGGGCTTTTAGCTAGTATCTATGTCGGAAGTACGGTATAACGTCTTTGTCATATAAGATTCATACTACTTGTAGTACTACTTGTTTGTAGAATGGGCATTACGTGGTTATTCCACAGTGGTTGATTGTCTTCGACCCAAATGTTCATTGAAATTTCGGGTCTGACCCTAAAAAGTCATGTCCGAATCACCTGACTCCATGTCCTGCACTTAATAATTTCAGAAATTATTTACCCGATTATTCTCTGGAGTCCATATACCAGAAACCGCATAGAGAACGCTGGGGGACCCACTGAGGAGCCGAACCCCTCGTTGCTGTGTCACACAGCAGCAGAAACATCGGCGAAACACGTGTCTGGGCTTTTAGCTAGTATCTATGTCGGAAGTACGGTATAACGTCTTTTGTCATATAAGATTCATACTACTTGTAGTACTACTTGTTTGTAGAATGGGCATTACGTGGTTATTCCACAGTGGTTGATTGTCTTCGACCCAAATGTTCATTGAAATTTCGGGTCTGACCCTAAAAAGTCATGTCCGAATCACCTGACTCCATGTCCTGCACTTAATAATTTCAGAAATTATTTACCCGATTATTCTCTGGAGTCCATATACCAGAAACCGCATAGAGAACGCTGGGGGACCCACTGAGGAGCCGAACCCCTCGTTGCTGTGTCACACAGCAGCAGAAACATCGGCGAAACACGTGTCTGGGCTTTTAGCTAGTATCTATGTCGGAAGTACGGTATAACGTCTTTGTCATATAAGATTCATACTACTTGTAGTACTACTTGTTTGTAGAATGGGCATTACGTGGTTATTCCACAGTGGTTGATTGTCTTCGACCCAAATGTTCATTGAAATTTCGGGTCTGACCCTAAAAAGTCATGTCCGAATCACCTGACTCCATGTCCTGCACTTAATAATTTCAGAAATTATTTACCCGATTATTCTCTGGAGTCCATATACCAGAAACCGCATAGAGAACGCTGGGGGACCCACTGAGGAGCCGAACCCCTCGTTGCTGTGTCACACAGCAGCAGAAACATCGGCGAAACACGTGTCTGGGCTTTTTAGCTAGTATCTATGTCGGAAGTACGGTATAACGTCTTTGTCATATAAGATTCATACTACTTGTAGTACTACTTGTTTGTAGAATGGGCATTACGTGGTTATTCCACAGTGGTTGATTGTCTTCGACCCAAATGTTCATTGAAATTTCGGGTCTGACCCTAAAAAGTCATGTCCGAATCACCTGACTCCATGTCCTGCACTTAATAATTTCAGAAATTATTTACCCGATTATTCTCTGGAGTCCATATACCAGAAACCGCATAGAGAACGCTGGGGGACCCACTGAGGAGCCGAACCCCTCGTTGCTGTGTCACACAGCAGCAGAAACATCGGCGAAACACGTGTCTGGGCTTTTAGCTAGTATCTATGTCGGAAGTACGGTATAACGTCTTTGCCATATAAGATTCATACTACTTGTAGTACTACTTGTTTTGTAGAATGGGCATTACGTGGTTATTCCACAGTGGTTGATTGTCTTCGACCCAAATGTTCATTGAAATTTCGGGTTGACCCTAAAATGTCATGTCCGAATCACCTGACTCCATGTCCTGCACTAATAATTTCAGAAATTATTT
>WEDG01012378.1:0-19038 GCA_017591395.1 Schistocephalus solidus | reverse complement strand
AGGTGATCCTGCATCTCCTGCCGCCAGCGGTAATAAGACGCCGTGGCATCTGAAAAGGCTGCTTTGGTGGCGCTGTCCTGAAGGTCCAGCGTAGGCCAGGTAATCTATACTTCCGCGGAAAGGGTGCTGCTGATGTCGGCGTCATTGTCGTCAAACCAGTCCGGTGCCGATGGTGTGCGTCCGATGCCATCGCGAGGGCGAAACCGGGATTATACCTGCAGTTGACACCATCGTGTCTCCACGGTCGTTATCATCTGGAGCATGTGAACCTCCAGTTTCTCGGTTTATTTGGCGTTTAAACCAAAACAGTGAGCAGGCAATGAATAAAGAGTATTAACTTTACGGCGGCTTCTAATTTTAAATTTCTGTCGGGTTGCAGTCGAGCCCTTATCTGGGAGATGACGAGGCGGTGATCTGTCCCAACCATCGGCATCGCGGATCGCCTTGGTTACCAGCACGTCCTGTCGATCTCGCCTCCGGACGAGAACATAGTCCAGCAGATGCTGCGACCGAGGTGCATTCATCGGCTCTCCCGCGTCGGAAGGCGCAAGAAGGTGTTGGACAGCAGGAGACGGTGTTCCGCACACGTGCGCAGAAGAAGGAGGCCGTTAGCGTTGCAGCACCAGACCGTGGGGACCCAGCACTCCTGCCAGGCAGCGTGGTCTGTCCTGATTGCGCAGATGCCAATGGCATACTATCTGGTCCTTCGCCAGTCGCTGCAAGGCGTGCAGGTCCTCGTAGAACGGTCCTTCGCCGCATCGTATCGTCATTGGGAGCGCAGCGCGCCAATGATGGTGGCGAACTGGTTCCCTCGAAGAGGTGCAGGCGGAGGCTCATCGGCGATCATTGATACTTCTGCGGCAGACAGGCGACGTCCCTACCCATCGCCACGGACAGCAACACCAGCCGTCGCGCCCGCCCGCCTCGGCCGGCCGCCCAGCCAGCTGCGTAGCTGGCCCCCACCTCCCTCCAGCCGACCCCTGCTCAGAGAATCGGCCCCGCCGAGAAGCAAATGTCCACCCTTGTAGCGCCAAATTCCCGAGCCGACTAAGCCGTCCGCCGTTCCGCCGGTTGCCCCAGGATTGCTCCGCGCGAATTTAATGATTCCAGGCTGTGGAGTGGACTCACCCTGAGCAGCCCGGAGAGGCGAGGGGATGAGGACGGTAAAAGCCGTTGCCTTTGTTTGAGTTTACGACCGCGGTATTTACATCTTCATACGCGGCCGGCCGCAAAGACGTGAGAACCAGCATTTTTAGCACATTTTCAGCCCCTTCCTCCGCCAGGAGGCAAGCAGCCATCCCCAACAGGGCTGCTCGACACCCCAGACGGCCGCCGAAAACCCACCATGGGTCACGGCTCTGCTTAGTGGAAGAACGACCCGAGTTACCGCCTACGGGCTGCCTCACCCCCACACTAGACTCTTGAAGAGATGGAATCGGAATCAGACATACCTATACACACACAACACCGCAGACCCTCACCTGGCTTTAGCCAGTACAATCTCGCCCCACCCTGCTTTGCTTGCTATTACAGTAGAAACAGCAGACAGTCCATCAATTATGACTTTTTATCATTTTATTCATAAAACTTGATGAAATGCATGAAGCCTAGAAAAAGAAATGAGTCAGCCACTTATAGGTCTGGGAGATTCTGAATAACTTTTAATAGTGCACGAATTTGACGGTTTGTTTTCGGAGGCTGTTATTTGTGCGTGAATCGGTTCCGTTCTCCGTGAGAATTTGTTAAAAAACAGAATTTTCTTGAGTACGATTCATATTCAAGTCAACTCAAAAATGGCATATATGATTTCTGCATATACATGAAATGCCATTTTACCCGCAAATAAGCAAGCGATGCGGAAAATGGAAATGGACGAATGCAGAAACAGGATATATATTTCAAGAAAGGAATGCACACAGTAAATAAAAATTCTTTTGTAATAAATGTGAAATAAATATTAATGCATGTTTTGATGAAAAGACATTGTGAACTGAGGAAGGCAATGCTAACAGTAGGTAGTGACTAAATTAAGTTAGATATGGCAGTAATGACATGTGTCGGTGAGTAGACATTGTGATTGAGAAAGGGAAGGTTAACGGTATTGACTGTACTAACCGGTAATCGCTCCACCGGGATTGTAAGGGAGATGTTTGCTCAGATGCCCCTGGGTATTGCATTGCCTTGCCATACGTTTCATAATAGGAACTCAGAGCCCGGCTACCAATGAATTACGCATGGTGGACAAAAAATTGAACAGTTTAGATCATATGTCACAGCCAGACTGCAGTCATTCGGCCTGGCAAGCTGAGTGCCTACTATCAGAGCTACTACGATGGACGACTGACTACGGACAGCTTTCTTGGTCAGAAACACTGTCGGACAGCCACCGCCTATTAGTTTTTCGGACAATAGGGGAACTAGAAGTCAATCCACTAGCCGAATCTGCGGCAGTGTTGTATGATTGACTCCTGGCTGCAGATGACGTTACTGTCGTTGGCTTGACACGAGGTTGACCGCGGATGTGGATGTTGGGAAGCAATCTATCATTTTACAGCACTAAAACTGGGTGCTGGTGACCCGCTCTGTCATGTGCACACAAAATATTGCCCTCGAGCATAATAAAACAGCTCTTAACCACCGAACCCTCGCCGACGTTATCTTCGCCTTCATCCACCTCTGCTGAGTAGGACAGCGACTGATCGTGGGAACTAGAGGTAGTACGATTTATGATTACGTCGGTGAAGGTGTCCAATTTACGAAGTAATTCACAGAAGCACCGTTGTTCACAATCCTTGAGTTTCTCAAAAATAAGATCTACGTGTTTCATTGCTTCACGATTCTTGTAGGCCTCAATTAATGGAGGTAGCTTGTTATCCAGAACCCCGAAAACTACACGCGTCCACCCATTCACTACTATTTTTCCCCCCTTGTTAGCATCAAGATGCACAAAACACGGCCTTCACAAGACCATGCTTATCGATTATCACTATGTGATACAATACAAACTCATGTCGGTTTGTTCAGTAGCTGCCTTCCATCTGCACCCCGTTTGCATATTGAGCAAACATATTTTTTAGGGCTGGCGTTGTGAAGCACATGGCTTCCATCCCTTCTTTGCCATACAGGTAATCAGAAAAAGAGCTACACTTCCTATTTTAGAAGGGCCTCCGACATGCTAATGGCCGGTGGATCAGTGCGCAAAATGTGCCTGCAGAAGGCCTGATCTGCGTTGTCCTGCTGCTTCGTAAAAACGGTGGAATTTTGGATACGCAGAAACCAACATCCGGGTACATATGTGGTTGTGCACGAGGTAAACCAACTCTACATGTAGTTCACCGCCAAATTCCATGGTTGATAACCTCACTTTGCATCCAAATCTCAATGACCTGAGACGTTATCATTTAAATGAGAAACATTAACTTAGTTCTTCGATTTGAATTTACCCCATAATATCTGCCTGCGTGGACGCACGAGAAGTAGATGTATCTACAGCTGTGCGAGATTCTGAAATTGGAATAAGCGGACAAGAGTTCGGCTGCGGATGTGGAAGTTGGGAAGCAATCTATCATTGTGCAGCAATTAAACCGGCTGCTGGTGACCCGCTCCGTCATGTGCTCACAAAATATTGCGAGCAAATCTTTGGGAGTCACGCAGTGACGATGATCTGCCTTAGTCAATGATCGACTGAGGTACTGGATGACGCGCTCGGAACCGTCAGTTTGCTGCTGAGAAAGGACAGCGCCTATTGCATTTTCACAAGCGTCAGTATCTAAGACAAATTTTCCTGCATCAGGGCTGATGTTAGGGAAAACTGAAATCGAAGTAGAGCAAAGCATTTCCTTCAACGTCTGGCAGCTGGTAGTTCAGTCAGTAGCCCACTTGAATTTGACATCGTTCTGTGTCAGCTTATGGAGGGGACTTGCAATATGAGCATAGTCCTTGATCAAACGCCGATAGAACGAGGAACGTCCTAAAAATTCGTATCTCGGATACATCTGTGCGAGTCGGCCAGTCACCAATTTGTCTTATCTTTTTCATCATCGGTTTCTATGCTGATGGCAGAGACGAGAAATATGACACGCGGTTTGATAAACACACACTTGCCAGGTTTTAAAGTGAGACCAGCCCGTCTGAGGCTGTCGAACACAGTCCGAAGATTATCGTGGGGGTTGTTAGAATCCTAACCGAGGACGATGGTATCGTCCATGTACACAAGAAAAGGAGTTTGAGAAAAACCGGGCAAGAACCTGATTAATTAACAGTTGGAAAGTACTAGGGACATTTGCCAGCCCAAAAGGTATTATCTCAAATTCGTAAGGACCTGAGATGATAGCAAAAGCCGTCTTTTCTCTGTCTGCGGGTCGCAAGGAATCCTTCTTTGTCTTGGTGGTGAGTTTCCTACAGTCAATGCATAACCGCATTGAGCCGTATTTTTTTCCTTATAAGCACTATCGGTGACGACCAGGGAGATGAGATATCATGCAGAAGCTTAAACCTGGACAAGACTCATGTCTGGACTTTTAGCAAGTTTCTATGTGAGGAGTAGGCACACCATTTTGCCATATTAATTTTATAGTACTTGTAATATTGCTTATTTGTAAATATGGGTATAACGTGTTTATCACACAGAGTTTATTGTCCTAGACCAAGATTTTCATTGTAATTTCGGGAATGGCCTTCAAAAGTGATGTCCGAATCGCCTGACTCCATGTCCTGCACAAATTAATTTCAGAAATTATCTCACCGATTATTCTCTGGAGTCCATATACCAGAAACAACATTGAAAACGCTGGGGGACATACTGAGGAGTCGAACACCTCGTTGTAGTGTCATGTAGTAGCAGAAACATCGGCAAAACACGCGCTGGGCTTTAAGTTAGTATATATGTGGCAGAAAAGTACACCATCTTTACCATATAAATTTCATACTACTTCTAGTACTGCTTGTTTGTAGAAAGGGCACATCGTGGGTATTCCACAGTGGTTGATTGTTTTTGACCCAGATATGCATTGAACGTTTTGCTCTGATACTAAAAAGTCATGTCTGGATCACCTGAGTCCATCTTCCGCACTTTGTAATTTCAGAAATTATTGCCCCCATTATTCTGTGGAGTGCATATACTAGAAACCGCACAGAGAAATCTGGGGGAACCACTGAGTAGACAAACCACTCGTTGTTGTGTCATGCAGAAGCAGGAACCTCAGTGAAAACACGTGTTTGGGCTTTTAAGCTATTACCTTTGTGGGATGTTCGGTATAATATCTTTGCCATGTACAGTCGGTCTTGTGTGCCTTTGGCACAAGAAGTTGTTTATGCAGTTACGTGGATCTCCATTGTGGAGGAAGAGACGACATAGGGTTTTAAATTCTCGCAGTTTGTCGACCTCTGTGCTGCAGTGTCTGTGTGGCTAATCAAACTACCCTGATGCAGTCGGAGCAGGAAAGCGCAGGGTGGTAGTGAGAGAGGCAGGGGTCTTCAATTGCTCCTCGGTTTAATACCGGTGAGACTAAACGAATTATGGTGCGGGCCCCTTGTTCGGTTGCGTAAACGAGCGTTGGAATAAACATTAACAAATCAAGAACAGTATTCCATCCAGAATTGTTGACTTCTTCAAAGGCTCGTCAAACTACCCTGATGCAGCGGAGCAGGAAGCGCAGGGTGGTGGTGAGAGAGGCAGGGGTCTTCAATTGCTCATCCGTTTATACCGGCAAGACTAAACGAATCGTGGTGCAGGCCCCTGGTTCGGTTGCGTAAACAAGTGTTGAGATAAACATTAACAAATCAAGAACATGATTTCATGCAAAAAATTTGACTCCCTCGGACTCAAAGGGAGGGACTAATTGCTCATGCTAATTTTTACTGCCCAGGAGTGCGCATAAAAATGATAATTACAAATGCTTCTCTCAGTCATTGAGCCGAGACTTACCGTCTGTGGCGCTAAAGTACACTGTTACAGACATGCCTTAGTTATAAGTGCAGAAATCAGCGCACGCAAGGGCGTTATTTCACCTACGTAACTTGAGATACGCTTTAGGACAGAACTGCAAGACTTAAAGGAGAAAAGCCGGTCAAAGCCGAATTCGCATTTCAAGGAATTTTCTCCCGAAATTAATTTCATGGTCTTAACTACCCGATCCTCGGGAATATAAGTGAAGGAGGAAGTTGAATTTAAAACTATCCTAACCTCATCTGACAGGAGACTTATCGTTCTAAGTCTCTCCAACAACCACGTTGGCCTTCCGACTGCAAGGTCTTTGCCATTAGTTAACAATGTTACGCACTGAAACAACCGTTCGCTCTACGAATGGGCGCTTCAATGCCAGAAGCGGCCCTGGTATGCATGAATGGGATTCAATTATCAGGTAACGGCACAGAGTGAGTTATTCGGAGAGATTTATTATAAGGACTACTGTCGGGAGACCGGTTACCCATAACAAAGGAATGCAACAAGTGAGCTCTTGAGAAGACGCTCTGAACAAGCCATTTCACGAATCGTCCCAGTAGCGAGGGTACGGATATTATTCTAGATTTACCCTGTTTTATACGGCGAATGAAAAGATAGATCGCCAGCTCAAACCACCTTCATATGAATTATTTACTTGCTCCCATGGAGCAAGGTTTTCGGTCACACGAGTTTGCGCTTACCCAAAAGAATGAGGGAACACCTCCCATCCAACTACACCAAGTCACTGTGTCAGCGTTTGCTAAAAACATCAGAATCGACTGCCATCAGATTGTGGAAGCCAGGCTTGTGAACACAAACTAAACTGCAGGCTTTCCGGTAAGCATGGTCAATTGCATAATCTCCTCGCCGAACGCACAAATCAAACTGTAATACAAGGGCATTGTTCTTCACAGGTTTGTGTTGGTATCTCATACTCATGTAAATGCAATGTACAAAACAGAATTTATCGAAAACTCACGAAGGTTCGCCAACTGGTCTTATGAGCACGAAGATATGTCTATATTTAATTGATGTAAAGAGATACTAAAGGGACTTGACATGACAGAGTAAAGAATACCGGAGATGAGAGAAGACGCAGGTGGCTGGTTCGGCCGGAGCTGCCTCTGTGCGTACCACCACACCTTGCTCGGATCCCACGAAGGAGCCATTGCAACCTTACTCTCAGTCCGCCTGTCAGCCACTCCACACAAAACACACATTTGGCTGTCCACGCGGTCCGAGTGATTCCGTCAGTTGGCAAACTTCCAAGTCGTAATAGTTTCAAACGCGCCAGATTGTTTATGGTGACGAAAATTCGCTGAGCTGTAGACCTCACTCTCTCCCCCACCTTCACAATCAGACCCCCATCCGAGCCGGTCAGTTGTCTGATGCGGAAGTGGGTGCAGCCACTGGTGACCTCGTCTACGTGTACTACGTACATGACCTAGCCTCCCCAAACACAAGCAGCAGCATTTCACATAACAGCGCTCACATCTCGCATGTGTGAGATAGCCAGATTTTATATTAAGAAGGAGCCATCGCAGCCTAACTCTCAGACCATCAGTCAGCCACTCCACACACATTGGACTGATTGCGAGGTCTGAGTGTAATTGTCAGTTTTCAACCTTCCAACCCACGGCGCTTATCGCCCCATGATATCCTCGAGCTCAGATCACATCTGTAACAGAAAGACATTCAAAAGAACCTGCACAGAGTGTGAATATGGGCCGAGCGATGACTTGGGGACTTCAATGCTCAAACGTGCGCCGTCCTCCACCTGCGTTCAACTAACTACCCTGAAACTGACAGCATTTGGACATATTTGCACCTGAAAGGTACCTAAATTTAATAGCTTCTTCACAGATTGACTTTGGTATTTGGATACAGAACAATCCGAGACAATAATTGCAGTGCATAAATGTTGCAAATAACGCTATGGGAGTACCGCACGTGAACAAACGGGCGTTTGTTTCTTTGGAGAGAGATCACGTGGGCAAAGCTCACGACACCTTTCATCAACCTCACCTGCAATAAAGCATACAGTGGTTGTGGCCATGACTAACCAAAGACAAAATATGTCTCCCGATTGTGCATGGTCCAGCAGCAAAGTCAGTAAGAAGTTTAAAATATCACTGTTATACAGAATGACTTGAATGCCTCAATCTATTTTCGGTGACATCTGGGATCGGATATGACTGGCTGAAGATGAAAACCAAAATTAACAATGGTCATTCCAGTCTTCCTGGCCTTTGACGATAGTTGAATACCGTCCATACGGGTCAGTTTTTATTTCGACGATTAACCCAGTCAGGAAGGAAATGTAGAAAGCAGTTAACTTTATTAAAGTATCTATTATTAGTATGACTGCATACAAACGTCTAATAAATCAGCAAAGCGCGGAAGTGACACATGAGATTTGCAGTGCACAATTAGTCTTTGCATTCGCATAAACATTCTTTTGAAAATCTGATTTCTGTTATTGAATTGTCCTTGTTTTCTATGTGGCTGCCTGACTGGATGATGTTATTTGTTTCAACTTCCTCTGGGTCTTTTAAAGAGAATGATAATGTGGTCTTCTCGATCCTACCGGTGACACACATCAGTTTATAGTTCAGAGCGTCAAGTGGCTCCAAAACTTTTGAATTGGTGAAAAATTAGTATATTTAAATCGGCGCTTTATTGAGTTGGCACACTTCGGCATTGCCAGTTCAGATAACTCCTTCGTAATTTGTAATGGGTCCTTCAAGTTTAATTTCCTTCCGAATGTAAAGCAGATCCGGTAGGCATATATTATTTATCAAATTATCATAAACAATCAATTTTTTTCACACACGATGACGATGTCTCTGTCGTCCCATCCCGTTTAAACTTAGGGAGTATTTAGCGTGAGTGTCTGATCAACCGGGCAGTCTGGGGTGTTCTTTACCTTCTAGGCAATGCAAAGAGCAACCAATCAGAGCGAAATTTCAAGGAAATTCTTGCCAATTTAAACTTCAAATTGTACGATTTAAAGACTAATTGAGGACAATAAAATAAGTTACGTGCATTGTGTCCGTCAGTGCCCATGATACACATACTGAGGTTTGGTATTCCACGTCTAAGTGGAATGATGGTAAGCATAGCGTTTCCATACTTGGGCTCTCCATATATTTATACGCTGCGTCTATCTGCAAAGGTATAAAACAGGAGAGAATTTATATCTCAAGTAATCTATTTAGCAATTTGATTAGCTCAATAATCAAAAATATGTTGCAGCGCTCAAGTGCTCGGAGAAATCAAATCATCCCATGAAGTGCAATGGTCAATTTAAACTAAGGCAATGTTAAATGCGATACAAATGCCATTAAAAAATTTGAAAACTGTCACAAATTGACTCCATTTATGCAGAATTTGCTGTCGAAAGGAACTCAAAGACATAGGCTTTAGTCACCTGCTATAATTGATAAAGCATAACTGAGCCACAATACACCATACATGCAGATCCTGTTAGCCACTCACGGTGAAAAATTGCACATTACTGAGGAACAGCCTGAGCAGCGGAATGAGTCGTGTGGGCAGGGCGTGGGCGACCAGCACCTCCACTGACAGTGAGCCAAACTGCTGCGTCATTATCATGCCAACATCCAACATGGATGATAAAATCACAGCCACTAAGGCCTCGGACAGCCAATTCACCGTTGCATCAATTAAATTACGCATGTGATTGCGTGGTCACTATGTGCTTTAAATATCGCGCATCTTCTGCCTCTACCACCCATCTCTGCTACTGTCTCCCATGATGGGTTCATGTGAGAATCCAAAACGTTTGACCAAGAAACTACTTGTTCCAGGGATCGGATCTACTCTTGAGCACATCCCATTCTATCCCGGTCAATAATAACTTTCCCAATTAGTTTATCTCTGGGTCTAGATGACGTCAAATGTGTTACAGAGAAAACATGAAGCAGTTAAAATAAATCTGCTCAAGTAACTTCGGCAAGTTTTATATCCTGCATATTCCACACATTCATTCAAAGTGAATACAGTCGAATTTCCTTTTTAAAAATGTAAGAAAAAGCATTAATTATCTGACTGGTTTCCAGATGTGTATAACCAGTTTGCCTGATGCAAATATTGCTAACCTATTCTAGGCCATGAGCCAACCCACTCCTTTCATGTGGTGCCAAAGCTTTGAACCCTAAATCCTGAAGGCACCTGCCTTGTCCATTGTCAACAGCAAATAAGTCTACAATGGCCACTACAGGAACCCACTGATCGACTTATTTGCGCAGAGAACGGGCAAAACAGATACGATCTGTTCAGCCTGCACTTTCGGAGAACCCTGGATCGAACTATGAAGGTGTTGACATTTAAGATGCCAAAACCCACTTAATATAAACTTTAGGAGGGTGGGTTTAAGGGTGGAGGGGGTAATCGACTGTGTGTTAAACAATCTTACTAAAGTTGAAATATCTCCAGCATTCTCATCATCATTGCCTACAGAATGATTACCATTGGACGACCTAAGACGCTTGCATGCAGTATAAAAGAAGTCAGTATTCGGAGCCCCACAGCATCTGCCTACCGATCAGACAGGGACACCAGTGCGCCTTCTTTCGTTTCATCCCCAAGGATAGATTTCGTGTAGTATACTGTTTTAAGCAGACATGTGGCCACTGCTGTTCTCAGCCTTACTTGTTTCTATCGCCTTTGCATGGCAAACTCCAGGTACACTGACCGGTCGATATTTGAAACGTCTCTTTTTGCAGGGAGCATCTCATATATGAACCTAGTGAGAATGAACTCAACTTTCGACTTTATCATAAGAATCCCTGCCGCTGCTTCGGTAAGTCAACCACGTCTGACCATAGTGCTTAAGTTAATAGCCCACAACACTACTAAATTCTAACGCCTCTACTTCTCACAGTTTAGCTCGTCGGACTCCGGATTCGTTGAATGCACCAGTATAACTGACTGTGGACCACCAAATATGCATGTGCAATTTTTTCCACGTGAGTGACTAACACGATCTGATGTTTTTCACGTGAGTGGCTAACAGGATCTGCTTGTATGCCATATTGTGGCTCAGTCATGCTTTTTTAATCATAGAAGGTGACTTAAGTCTATGTCTTTGATGTTCTCTCGAAAAAATTATGCAAGCATGCGGTCATTTCGTGACAGTTTTCAAATTTTTAAATGGCATTTATATCGCATTTAACATTGCCTTAGTTTTCATAGATCATATTTTTTTGTATTTCACTTCATGGGATAATTTGGTTTCTCCGAGCACTTGAGTGCTGCAACATATTTGTAATTTTTGAGCAAATTAAATTGGTTAATAGATTACTTGAGATCCCAATTCTCTCCTGTTTTATTCCTTTGCAGGAAGATGCAGTCTACAAATATATGGAGAGCCCAAGGATGGAAACGCTAAGCTTACCATTATTCCATTTAAACATGAACTACCACACCTCAGTATATGTATTGTGGGCACTGGCGAACACAATCTTCGTACCTACTTTTATTGTCCTTAATTAGTCTTTAAATCGTAAAATCTTAAGCACAAATTGGCAATTATTTCCTTATTTTATTGGCAGCCCAGTCTTGTTCCTTATCAACGGCATTCCTTATTGGCAAATTTATTTATACGGACACTCTCACACTAGTGTTCGACGAAAATATAAAGGTAATGTCGGATTCATTTCGGCTTCGTTCCGCATTGCACTGAAATTTGTTTCCAAATGCACTGCTTTTCTGATAGTTGATGTATGTGTATGCGTGAAAAAAATTGATTGTATATAATACTTTGATCAATAATATGCGTCTACTGGATCGGTTTTATATTCTGAAGACAATTAACACTCGAAGGACCCATTACAAAGTACGAAGGAGGTATCCGAACAGACAATGCCGAAGTCTTTATTGCATACGGTTAGTCAGAATATAACTCTGCCCAATTCAATAAAGTGCCAATTTAAATATACTAATTTTGACCAATTCGAATGTTTTAGAGCCAATTGATGCTATGGACTATAAGCTGATGCGTGTCACCGGTAGGATCGAGACGACCACACTATCCTTCTCTTTAAAAGACCCAGAGGAAGTTGAAACAACCTTCTTTGTCCAGCCAATCGGCCAGATGGAAAACAAGGAAAATCCGATAACATACATCAGATTTCCAAAATAATGTTTATGCAAATGCAAGGACTAAGTGTACACTGCACATCCAATGTACCCCTTTCAAGCTTTGCTGATTTAATAGAAGTTTGTATGCAGCCATACGAATAATAGACAATTTAATAAAAGTTAACAGCTATCTACCTTTCCTTCCTCCTGGGTTCGTCGTCGAAATAAAAACTTGACACGTATGGATGGTATTCAATTATCGTCAAAGACCAGGAAGACGGGAATGACTATTGTTACCTTCGTGGTCGTCTTCAGCCAGTCATATCCGATCCCATAACTGACGATATATATATATATATATATATATATATATATATATATGACACAAAAGGCAAATGTCAAGGCGATTCGCTCATGTTTCAAAAGTTAACGCTTTTAAAAAAGGCTAGCATCAACCATGTAAACCCGTGCATAATTGTAGATGTCTGCGCTGATAAAGACATCAACCCGAACTAAATGTCTTTTGATCAGTCAAAAAAGCATCGTCAGGCCCAATTCTATTATGTGCAGGCAAAAGAAGGAACTGCGATCTTCGTAGTTTACGGATCAGGATCGTTCTACTTGGCTTTGATTTACCAGAAGTTGCGAATGCGTCATTTGACAACGTAACCATATGCACTTTTTACGACTTTTGCATTGGTCTGAACTCTGCCTCTGTTGCATCATCATTTTATGTGCAGCAGATGGTAAAGTCAACAATTTTGGACACACATAACTATTTAAAGTAAATGTATCATAGAAATTCAAAATTCAACCGCAGATGTCAATGAACGGTTCCTGAACAGAATTTCTGACGATGTCAGACGCTGTGCTTAAGTGCATTTATCCTCATATTTTCCTTTCCTCGTCACCGGAATGCAGTGGGTTTGGAAGTGGGAAGTGATTTAAATGCGCCGAAAGTCTGCTGCAGTATAAGCAGGTTCATAGGCTTGTCCTGGGTGCACGCACCCGGTGGATGATTTCATTTCACTGGCAAAACACTTGACCTGATTAAGGATCTGTTACCTGTTAAGCAGTTCCATAACGCAAACCCAAGCACAAATTTCTAAAGACAGTCGGATGACTTTGATAGATAGCGTTAGGAGAGAATTGCTAAGACGAATAAAAATTGCCGCCAAACAGACTCCGTCACTGACTACAAAACAACATCAGTGCAAACCAGCCTGGCAGAACACTTCGACCTGAATGGTGTGTTTTCGATTTTCCCGTATTATAGGTAACCATACAGGCTAGAACTAAAAAAAGAGGCCTGCCAGAGGGAAGTGCGAGAAACAGGATAGCTTGACCATCGCAAATGACATGGTCCACCGAGTAGCCCACCGCATTGCGAGCGCATGGATGGTGAACTTGCAGGTGGATTAGTTTATAATGATTGTAAACGAGTGAAGAATCTACCGCGCTCTCTCTTCTCTCGGCCATCTGAGCCGGGCGTCAGAACGAAATGCGAGAAACAGGACAAATCGATAGCTTTACCATCGCAAATGACATGGTCCACCGAGTAGCCCACCGCATGGCGAGCGCATGGATGGTGAACTTGCAGGTGGATTAGTTTATAATGATTTTAAACTCCTGAAGAATCTACCGCGCTATATCATCTCTCAGCCATCTGAGCCGGGTGTCAAGACAGAGTCAGGAAGAACAGAAGCGAGATCAGCCATAGTGGTTGACAAAGCAAAACACTCTGGCTACACTTTCCACACACGCCTGGCCTACGCACGATGAACCAGGTTTCCAAACAAACAAAGGAGTGGCTGCTCGGATCTCAAAAGAGTTGTAATTCGATAGAACGTGCATTAAAGAGTAGCCACTACAGCCTGACCCTTCGTCCAGAGATGAGTATGGGGTGATATCCTCAGTTGCCAACTTTTCAAGACATGGTTTTTGGCGCACAGTTACAGGTTAACAGTGCATTAAATTGTTTATAGCGAGGAATGTGCGCTGACGGTTGTGGGGACGAAGTCCCCAGAAAAACCATCACTAAACCGGACATGCCTCTGGGGTCACTTCTCTGGCAATTCTACCATGAATTTCACGATCTCAACAGTCCTTTCCTCGTTCGACAGTACGCGTTCCATTAGTCTTCGTCTACCTCTGCTAAGTAGGACGGCGACTCATCGTGGGAACTAGTGGTAGTACCATTTATGATTTCGTCGGCAAAGGCGTCCAATTCACAAAGCAATTCACACAAGCGCCGTCGTTCACAATTCTTAAGTTTCTCAAGAATAGGATCTATGAGCTTCATTGTTTCATGGTACTTGTGGGCCTCAATGAATGGAGGCAGCTTCTTAACCAGAACCACGTCTGTGAAAAACAAAATGGTAACAGGTTGGGGGTCAGGAGTGTCATTACTTTCAGGAACTACAAATACTTCTTTGGTAGTCAACAATCTACAGCCCCTCACAACGAGCTGAGTGTCACCTCCTTGCACAGCCGTACAGTTTTTTATATAGACACATGGCAGCTGACATATTGCTGCAACATGTGTGGGGCGATTATTGTAGTGCCCGTGATGGCAGTAATCTTCGGCCTCAATCTTTGAACTGAAGAAAGGTCACCAGACTGTTTACACAGTCAACTAGGCTCATGTAGTGCCTGCACATTGTTTGAGCACTCTATTAATACTCTCAGTCTTATTTGTCATGTTATCACCTACGGTGATAACCCATGCTCTATCATGGTGGGCCCATATACGCTCACAACTCAACCATTTTTTCTGGACATAGGGCCAGAGTCCTGGAAAATCGGTTTTAATGTGCTGCATTATGGCCTTAAATGTTGAAGGACCCAGAGTTCTCACGGTCTTCTTCACAAATACACTTCGCTTAATCAGCTGTCTTTGCTATTACAGCCGCTTGACCTTGCGTTTGAAGGCCTGCAGAATATGGAAGGTACACAATAAAATAGATATTTCGATTTCAGGAAAAATTCTTCGCCATGCTCTTATTTCCTGATTATCCTTGTCAAGGAAAACCATGCGTTTTTCCTTAGTAGCAGAGCCCCTAATTTCCCTAAACTTTCTTACTACCCACTCAATACTCTCGACCGGTTCACTCCATACAAACGCACAAAACACGGATCGCGCATGACCATGCTTATCGGTTATCATTATGTGATACCATAAAAGCCCATGGTGGTTAGTTCGGTAGGTGCTATCCATCTGCACCACCTTTGCATACTGAACAAACATGCTCTTTAGGGCTGGCGTGGTTAAGCACATGGCCTCCATCCTTTCTTTCCATAGAGGTAATGAGAAAGAGCCACCCATCATATTTTGAAGGTCCTCCGTCAGACCATGGCCGGTGGGTCAGTTCACATTTAGACACAGCATGGGCCTATTAGGATACATACGCCTCCATGACAACCTCAAGTAAACCACTGGAGGTTAAGCTACATCAGCGCACACTACCTACACCAATACATTGACAACACCATCACAATCAACGTGAAAACCTCGCTTTGCATCCAAATGTCAACCACCTGACACGTTATCATTTAAATGAAACGACTGTAGTTCTCCGATTTGAATTTGGTCCAGAATATCTGCCTGCGTGGACGCACGTGAAGAAGATGCATCTACCTTTCAGGCAGTTTACAGCTGTGCGACATTCACAAAATTTGGTGGAGAAACGCACAAGTGGGTCCAAGAAACAATGCTGTGTTTGCTACTTTATTGAAGCCTACAGTAGGTTGCATTGTACGATAAAGATACCAAAATTATCATTGGACTGCTTTCAAATGTTATGTCTAGCTATACATAGGCATTCGGTGCCTTTATTCTGCTAGGAAACCTTGTGGTTGTAAGTAGGTTCCTTTTCCATAGTAAAGCAGAAGAAGACGCAGTAGTAGTAGTTGTGAACAATAGTAAGTAGTTGTAGTAGTAGTTGTGGTGAAGTAGAAGTAAAAGTTGGCCAGTGGTTGACACTTATTCAGTAGTAGTAATAGGCCGTATCAGTAGTAGAATTAGTAGTAATGGTAGTATTAGTAGTATTATTTGTAGTATTAGTAGTAGAAAGAGACGCAGTAGTGATAGATGCAGTAGTAGTAGTAGTAGTAGTAGTAGTAGTAGTAGTAGTAGTAGTAGTAGTAGTAGTAGTAGTAGTAGTAGTAGTAGTAGTAGTAGTAGTAGTAGTGATGGTAGTAGACGCAGTAGTGATAGACGCAGTATTATTAGTAGTAGTAGTAGCTGTAGTAGTAGAAGTATTAGTAGTAGTAGTAGTAGTAGTAGTAGTAATATTAGTAGTAGTAGTAGACGCAGGAGTAGTTGTGGTAATGGTAGTAGTAGTAGTAATTGTAGTACAAGTATAAGAATTATTAGTAGTAGTAGAAGTAGCAGTTGCAGTAGACGCAGTAGTAGAAGTAATAGTAGTAGTAGTAGTAGTAGTAGTAGTAGTAGTAGTAGTAGAAGAAGAAGAAGAAGAAGAAGAAGAAGAAGAAGAAGTAAACGAAGTTTTAGTAGTTGAAGCATTGGGTAGTAGTAGTAGTAGGGGAAGCTTCAAAAGTAGTTGTAGTAGTAGTAGTAATGGTAGCATTAGAAGAAGGAGTTGAAAAATAAGTTGAAGTAGTAGACACAGTAGTAGTAATAGTAGTAGTAGTAGTAGCAGTAGACGGAGTAGTAGTTGTGGTAATAGTAGAAGTAGTGGTAGACGCAAATGTAGTAGTATTAGTTGTAGTAGTAGACACAGTAGTAGTAGTATCAGTAGTAATAGAAGTAGTAATAGTAATGATAAATTTAGTAGAAGTATTAGTTGTGTAGTAGTAGTAGTAGTAGTAATAGTAGTTGAAGTAGTTATAGTACTACGAGTAGAAGAAGTATTAGTCCTAATAGTAGTAGACCCAGTAGTAGGAGTATAAATAGTAGTAGTAGTAGTAGATGCACTAGCAGTGGTGGTAATAGCACACTTAGTAGTAAAAGTTTAGTAGTAGTAGTCGTAGTGGTAGTTGACTCAGTAGTAGTAGAAGTAGTTATAGTAGTAGTAGTTGTAGTATTAGTAGCAGTTGTAGTAGTAGTATTAGTAGTAGTAGTAGTAGTAGTAGTAGTAGTAGTAGTAGTAGTAGTAGTAGTAGTAGTAGTAGTAGTAGTAGTTGCAGCAACGCAGTAGTAGTAGTTAATGTTGAAGTAGTATAAGTACCAGTATAAGACGCAGTCATGGTGGTTACAGTAGGAGTAGCAATGGTCGTGGTAGAGTAGACTGCAAAAATGGTAGTTTGTAGTATTAGTTGTAGTAGTAATGAGAGTAGTAGTAGTAGTATTAGTAAGAGAGTAGGGCCACGCAGTTGTAGTGATATAAATAAAAGGTGAGAAAGAAGTATTACTAGTGGGTGTAGTAGTAGTAGTAGTGGTAGTAGTAGTAGTAGTAGTGGTAGAAGTGGTGAGTAGTAGTAGTAGTAGTAGTAGTAGTAGGTGTGAGTAGTGAGAGTAGTAGTAGTAGTAGTAGTAGTAGTAGTAGTAGTAGTAGTAGTAGTAGTAGTAGTAGTAGAGTAATTAGATGGTAGTAATAGAATTAGTAGTAGAGAGTAGTAGATTAGTAGTAGTAGAGTAGTGGTGAGTAGTATTAGTAGTTGCAGTAGAGCTAATGAGTAGTAGAAGTAGAAAGTAGTTATAATTAGGTATTATTAGTGGTAGATATAGTAGGTAGGAGATAAATGTGGTAGTTGTGGTATAGTAGTAGTAGTAATGGTTGTAGTAGTAGACGCGGTAGTAGTACATGTGGTAATAGTAGTAGTAGTAGTGGTGAAGTAGTGAGTAGTAGTAGTAGTAGTAGTAGTAGTAGTAGTAGTGAGTAGTAGTAGTAGTAGTAGTAGTAGTAGTAGTAGTAGTAGTTGCAGCATACAATGTAGTAGGAGTGGAAGAAGTAGTAGTAGTAGTAGTAGTAGTAAACGATGTTGTAGTAGTAGTAGACGCAGTTGTAGTAGTCGAAGTAGTAGCAGACGCAGAAGTAGTTGTAGTAATAGAAGTTGTACTGGCAGTAGTAGTAATGGTTATATTAGTATTAGTAGTTGTAGTATTTGTAGTAGTAGTGGTAGTTGTGATAGAAGTTGAGTAGTAGTAGTAGTAGTAGTAGTAGTAGTAGTAGTAGTAGTAGTAGTAGTAGTAGTAGTAGTAGTAGTAGTAGTAGTAGTAGTAGACGCAGTTGTTATAGTATTAATAGTAGGAGTAGTAGTAATAGTAGTAGTAGAAGTATTAGTAGCTGTAGTAGTAGTCATAGTAGAAAACTAGTTGAAATAGTAGTATTAGTAGTAGTCGTAGACGCATATAGCAGTAGTAGTAATTGTCTCGTCCACCTGCACTTTTATACCCTTGCCGCCTACCTGGCCTACGGCACTCATGAGTACACCTGTTGACACATTGCGACAAATTGCGTTCCACTGCATTACAGTATTGCGATGCACCCCTACCAGTGCAGCACTGCGCTTGGCTCGCACGCTTTCTACGTACCGGTAGACAATTTTCGTTTTATTCCCAAAGGTTAACCTACTACCTTTGCAAATAGTACCTTCTGTTAGGCACTTCTTTCGCCTGCAGAAGGAAAATTTAAATAAGAAGCCGTTTGTCTGCTCTGCAAAGGCCTGCTGGGTTATATTGTTTCCGCATGTGCACAACATATGCAAAGGTAGCAATCTCCTTTCCTGTAGGTAGTCGACAATTCGGCTGGAGTCTATTTTTTTTCATTATAATTTCCTCTTCCGTTGCCTTATTCATCTGAGGTCCTCTCCTTCTTTTTTTCCTTGCGCAGAAATCCTACAATGGGGATAACAAATTTACATTCATCTTGCCTTAAAACTAATTATTCTGTATTTTCGGTGCCACATTTTCTTTGTTCTTTGTTTATTTCGTTCTATTACTCTCCTATTTTTCCAGCCATATGACACATAATCTACTTCTACTGTTGTGTCCCTTTCAAATATCTATACACTTAAATTACGTACAC
>WEDG01012371.1:0-49164 GCA_017591395.1 Schistocephalus solidus | reverse complement strand
TGTTGATAGCGTTCAGTTACGTATTGCTGGTTCGGGGCCGGCGTTCGCACGTTGGCAGTAGTCGTCAGTACCCTTAATGACCGAAGCTGCCGCCCCAGGCTGTAAAATCTTGTTTGTGATCGCACCTCCGTGTGTATTCGCAGCTGCCGGATAAGTGGTTGAGCTGGCCGAGGCGATAACTGTTCCTTCGTCGGGTCTGGGTTGTGTTGCGATTGCGTGCGTGTCCGCCATGGACTCACCCATGTTCGGATGCACGTTAGGCCCATTTTCAGGTTGGCACTTTCGATCATTGAGCTGCGTCCGGAGGGCTTGGTATATATATATATATATATATATATATATATATATATATATATATATATAAATATATACTGTAGATCAGAGATAGTATGCAATCCGAGGTGATAGAATGAAAAGATGAAGGGGTTCTTCGGAAAATGCGAGTTGTACTCGTGAATTTTCGAGCTGGTCAAACAACCCGTCGTTAGACGAAAAAATTAAATGCGAGCGTTAGAAAATCGCACAAGATAGGCTGGCGTGACAGGGCCGACATACGGTTGCCTTGTATAAGTTGAGTCATTTTTGATTGTGAGCTAGGGGAAGGGGTGAGGTGGAACAACTGCGGTTCCCGTTGGTGCAGGGCGAGGGTGGATGGTGGATCATTTGGATTCCCTGTGTCTGGGTTGCCGTTAATTGATGTGCCATTTTGACGGCAGGCGGTTAGTCGTCATCGTAGACCCTTATAATGGATGTCCAGGTGAACATGGCGGTTGATACTGCCCGCACAGGAGTACCAGGTCTCGAGGAAGTCTCTCGCACTTTTTGTGTTGGCCTTGGCGACGACCTCAGTTTCATCCCAATTAAATCGATGATCGCACTCGAGTGCGTGCGCAAAGAAAAGGAACAAAGGTTCTCGGCGGCGGACGGCTAGTTTGTGCTTATTAATGCGGGTGCCCAGGCGTCGACCCGTATGCCCAATATAAACACAAGAGCAAATTGCGCATGGGATGCGATAAATTACGTTGGTTTGTTCTCTTTTGGGGATGGGATCCAAAGGATCAAAGTCCTCAAATTAAGTACTGATGAATGCCTCTTGTCTTTTGACGTCGTTGCCTTGTTTTCTTCCATACCGCATGACTCGGCAATTGAATGCAAAGCTCAACGCCTACAGAACAATCCCGTTGAAATTCCAACGCAGCATATTATAGAACTACTCAAACTCTGCCTTAGGAACTACTGGCAATTAGACAATAAGTATTACCAACAGGTAAAGGGCACCCCAATGAGCTCGCCAATATCAAGACTACTAGCTGAATTAGTTTTGCAACGACTAGAAGAAGAAGTTTTCCAATCTCTCAAGCCCAAAATCTGGCTTCGATATGTAGATGACACCTTTGTCGTAATAAAGGACTGCAAAGTTGAGCAACTGCATTAGTGGCTGAATGGTTTTTTTCAACCATACAGTTCACTCGTGAAGATGCAGTGGGAGACAGCCTGCCATTTGTCGACGTTAGAATCCAAAAGCAAAATTATGGTAGACTCGCAAAAAGCATCCATATGAAAGGCTTTAATGCTGAGATTATCCTCAACTATGGAAGCAACCACCCAGCAGCTCACAAAAGAAGCTGCGTTCGAACTCTGTTCCACCGGGCATACCCTTACTGCAACAGCGATGATATTCTTAAAACAGAGCTTGCTTACCTATATTGGTTGTTTCGGTGTTACGGGTATCCGGTAAGTATTGTAAAGAACTGCCTCAGGCACCAGGCACAACCGCAAGACCCCACCCCAAACGGAGAAATTTTAGCACGAAAATTATACTCCCTGCCTTATATGAAGGGGGCTTGCGAGGTTATCGCTCGGCAGTTGAATCGCCTTGGTATACACGTCGCTCACAAGCCAGCATTCTCACTACGCTCCACACTATCACGAATAAAGGATCGGATCCCCAAAGTAAACAAACCAACGTAATTTATCGCATCCCGTGCGCAAATTGCTCTGTGTTTATATTGGTTATACGGGTCGACGCCTGGGCACCCGCATTAATGAGCAAAAACTAGCCGTCCGCCGCCGAGACTCTTTGTTCCTTGTCTTTGCGCACGCACTCAAGTGCGATCATCGATCCAATTGGGATGAAACTTAGGTCGTCGCCATGGCCAACAAAAAATGAGCGAAAACCTTCCCCGAGGCCTGATACTCCTATGCGGGCAGATTCAACCGCCATGTTAACCTGGACATCCATTATGAGGGTCAACGATTACGACTTACCGCCCCCCCGTCTATATGCTACATCAATTACCGGCAACCCAGTCACCCGGAATCCAAATGATCCACCATATACCCTCCCTCTGCAGCCCGGGAACCGCAGTTGTTCCACCTCCCCCTTCCTATAGCTCACAGTCCAACATGACTCAAATTATCCAAGCCAATGGTATGTCGGTCATGTCACGCCCGCCTGTCTAGTGCGATATTCTATCACTCACTTTTATTTTTTTCGTCTGAAGACGGGTTGGTGTGACCAGCTCTAAAATTAACGAGTACAGCTTGCATTTTCCGAAGAACACTTTCCTCTTTTCATATATATATATATATATATATATATATATATATATATATAATGAATATGTGAGGAAAAGTGCGTTCTGAGATGATATTTCGAAAAAAAAAGTCTTGTTGGCAAATAAATTTGCAATCGTAAAATTTCAAATTCGTCACACCAAAATGCGTAAGTTGATAAAGTTTCGGCTACGTTACGCTGAATATGCAAGTTTAATTTTCAGAATATAACATGACAAATCGAAATAAGTCTACCGTATGCCGGACGTCAGCATGATTGTTGCTGAATGAAAAAAACACATTATGATATGACTTTATTAGCATCGTCATGTCACGTTATCATTTGCTGCTCACAGAGGTTTCACACAGCCGGTGCAAATGTCGGATTAACTGTCAGAACTTCGATCGATCGTCCAGTCACAGTTCACCTGCCGGCTTAAACATTAAGAAAAAACACAGTCCTACTTTGGGTAGAGATGGTACATTACGAAGGGGTGCGACTAAGGTGCTAGAAATGTCAGTAACAGCTAGATAAAAAAGATATTTATTTACTTTTTAATAAAATGTTATACAAGTTGCTTAATTCGAAGCGTAACTAGATTAAAAAGAAGATTTACGTTAAAGTTTAGAAGTTTAAAAAAATACGGATTAATTCAAACCGATGATTTAGCAAGACATAGCTTTCCCCACGTCAGCGCACCTCCAATGTCAAAAAACAACGGCAGACAAATGTATGCGTTCATTAAAGCATTCAGGTTATGTTCTGATGTATTGTTCTACCGCTTGTTCATGGTGTCAACTGTTTGCACTCCAAACGTGTGTGGAATAGATGCCTTTAAGATGAGCCTATGCAACATGCACTCATCTGCACACAGGGTGTAAAGTTGAGTCTGACAAACCACAGCGCTTTGCAGTGAGCCGTAGATGCCCTTCCGCTCAGACAATCTAAATCGACGACTAACACCTCTGGCATGTTTGAGCTGAGCATCATAATTACCGGCAAGTTTTATTTGCACCTGGATTAACGTTTCTTTCATAGTTTTTGTTCAAGAATAAACTGAACTCGAATATGGTTACAAGTACGGCTGCCTCTGTCAATTATAGCCCAGAGGAGAGAACCCTGGTTGAACTGAAGCCTGGGTAACCAGATAAGGTTACAATTAGACTACAGGAGTCTTTAACATTTAATGAACACATTTATTTATATCTGTGCAGAATAAAACGCAAGTATAACATTCAAAACGCTTTAATGTGTTATTACAATAAATAGTGCAAGTTTCCATTTTTTATGAGGGATGCAATCAGGGTGTACTAGCTAAAAGTGTATTTCATCTGCAAAGGCAAATGTGGTCAGACAACATCGGAGAGCATCTTTTCAGCCTGCATTAATGGGTTCTGTTTTCAATTGATGGTTTCGGGAGCTGGGAGTGCGCAAAACGAGAAGTGTGCGAAGTAAACATATAAGTGTGAGAATACATGCGCAAATGTATGGATAAAAGCAACCAGGTGTAACGCAATTCAGCAGGGTTAAAAGAAAATATTGAGGAGACGGCTCAATTCCGCGTCTTAATTTGAACTGCAAAAATAACAACAGGTCTAAAAAATTGACCTGCCAAAAAAATTGTCTCTGAAGTAGCCAGCAAAGGCTTTATTTGCCTTGGACACTCCCTATCCTTGAACTTTCTGTTAGTCCAGTTAAAAGCATTTTCGGACTCCATTGTAGTCACTGTTTACTCATTGAGTACTGTTTAATTTGTCAACGCATATTTAAACGAAACGCTTTTTAAAAATATCCTGAATTTTGTCCGGATCACAACGTACCATTCTACTCGCGATGCAATGTAAACTTGATGTGAATGTAAAACCAATCATCTTTGTCAGGATGCACGAAATATCGAGACACATTTTGAGGAATTAACAGTTTTACCCAGATCATGAGTAACGATTTCAAGAGCGCTTTATGCATTCCTTGCCCGTCTTTGTGGAACGGGCAAGGCTTTTCCAAAAATCACCAACAAGGTGTTGGTTATTGGATATCTTCAATAAATTCGGTAACAAACGACCGAATACAAATGAAGTTATTGAACGAAAATATAAAATTTTATTTCTTTGCAAGGGTTTCAAATATAAAAGGACACATTTATAACTGAAATTTTTTTTGTCAAAGATGGACAGTTGTTCGCTAGGATGGTACGTTAGTAGAGATGATTTCTGATAGAGTCTCCGTGTTAAAAATATAAAATTACTTGGGTCTGTTGCATGCAATCAATTGGCACCAATTAATTGATACGGCGTATGGGTGAGTTCATTTACTAAGTTTCCCTACATGACGAAACGTGGCCATTATTATGGGATTTGATCTAACGGCATCATAGATTTAATCTTTAACACAACGAACGCTTGATACACCAATTGATTTAAGATTAATTGCTCAAGTTATCCTCATTTAAGCAGTCCGCTTATTTTATCCGTATTGGTGGATCAAAAAAGTTGCAGGAGGCTGGCCGGTAACTTGACTAATGTTATATTAAACTCACTGTTTTCTGTTTTTTTGTAGCGCAGATGTTAAGTTTATTGTCTGTATCGACACCTCCCCCTTAACCTCATTAAAGTTTTTTCCATCGTGTGCCTGTGCAGGTATTTTCAAAACAAGTAAATGCGTTCTCATGATTTTGCGGAAAATCGCATATTGTAAAGACTGATTAATGTATTGAATGACAAATAGACAACTACCTAATCCACGTTACAGTGATTCTGTGCTTATACGTTATTGTGATGGTAGACAAATATTTCGCATTTCAGATATTATACCGCAAATTATAGATCTTAACTCGAATGAAACCAAATTAGACATTTTTTACATTCTTATGCTTAATCTTCTTCCTCAACTTTTTTCTCACTGCACAAATTTCCATATGATTAGTGAAGTGAGTATACAAACTGACCTCTACCGCAAACGTCTCTGTAGCCAACGATAAGCACTCTATATGACCTACACTCATGTAACTGAGTCAGCATCACCAGTTACAAAATCTGTTTCGTCTATAAATAGCTGTTCTTCTCAAGCACGGTCCGATCGCATCATTTTGAGTTTCTTTGAGGCATTAGCTTGCTCTTTGGAAAGGCAGAAATCAATAACATCTCGTGATTGCGAAAAATAAATAAAACCAGAACGTGCGTTTCGCACAATGCATAACATAGGAATTTGCGAGTACCTATCTTCCAGGGTGTTACATCAGTTGCGACACCAGGTTGATAGAAATTGCCCGCTGAGTTTGTTGAAAATACTTCAAATTTGTACGTGAGTGAGGAATTAAGGTTGGTGACGGCATATGACGTATCCGAAGTTGTAATGCTGTGTCCTTTATCCGAGTTTATTGCAATCGTGTACAATGCTGGTTTGCGGTCAGACTTCCTGACGGCCTGCCAGGTCAAACGTACACAAGTGTCATTTTGAACCAGAGCGTTGAGATGTCTTGGATTACGCGCAACTAGAAGAAACATTTAAGACAAAATATCAAAGAAATGGATACAGTTAAGGTGACCACAACGTTGTAGATATTCCTTGTCTTATTCTAAGAAAATCCTTTAAGTGTGATGTGTCTGATTAAGTTTATTATGTCAAACTGCTTATGCAAAGCTAAAGGTTACGACCGATTCTATAGAATCTGGTCACGACCGAAGACAAAGGACTCTTTTCCCTGATGAGAATTTATTATAATTAGAACGATTGTCAAAAAAACATACTACAATTCCATTTACTTTGAAGATCATGACACAACATGATTTCATATTGGGTGTTTTTCAAAAATTAAAAAACTACTTTGATAACACAGAACATGTAAATAAAGTGATTAGGATAGGAATCCTCAATTGATTCCGGTGTATTGAAATAATTTGTAAGAAAAACTTCTGTTCCTCTAAACAGGACGCGGGAAAAAGGAAAACTCCATAGTACAGGGAAGTTGACCTCATGCATCATTCTTACAAAGTAAAGATTTAAAACGCATTCCCATTGTTAAACAGAAACCCAATCAAAACTCTAACATCACAATTATCAATTACGGCAACATTAAATGGGAGCGCAAAATTAACCATATTCTCAAATATGAACACAAAAGAAAACAACCAGCCTATATGATTTAAACTACATTGGAGATCTAAAACACATGTGTCTGCAGTAGACAAAGGGCTATATTTAAAGACTTTAAATTTTAACTTATATAATTATTTAATCAAAATGTGTTTAGAGCACGATGGTAAATCTCCTACTCTCCCACGTTTCAAATGCGAAAATCTCATCACGCCAAGGGCAGTGGCCATGACCTTGGCTACAAACGCATACGTTTTTTTACGGCAGCCAAAAAGCACTTCACGTGACTGAGTCGACCTCGTCACCTACGAGAAATTTCGGCTCAAAAGCTGAAAATCACACATGTGCCCATCTCTGACCTCTGGACACATATATGTAACTGATAGATCAAGAAGGCATTTTTATAAGGATGCATGACAGACATTTTGACTTTACCTGCATTCCAGGTCTTTGCACCTATGGAAACGCCAGGTTTATACCAATAGCCCGAGCTGGATACTGAGTGAATGATACACCAATAGGAGGTTCCTGGCGAAGCCTTTTTAACGGTGTATGACGTACGGTTAGTTTGAAAGAAAAATGGGTAAGAAGCCGGACATATAATGTTGTAAAGTTGTGTACTGCGGTCAGACTTCTCGGCGGCCTGCCATCTCAAGCGAATGGAGCGGGCACTTTGAACCTCAGCAGTCAATTTTCTTGGGTTGAATTTATCTACACGCAAAGCAAAGGGAAATTCACACCACTAAAACCAGCAACCTTAGTCGCACATTCAAGTGTGCCTCGTTGCCTCAGGCTAACTAATGCAATTTTACATTAGGTGCTGCACTGAACTTCCTCAGTGCATTACAACCTGCCAACATCTGCCGCTGTAGAGAAGCTTCATACATTAAATGTTACAGCTCATGCAATTTTACACAAAAATCCGTCTGCAAATTGCCAATTAATTTTAACGTGACCTGCGATTACATTTGAATTCAGGGTTTCCAAAATGCATGCTATATTTATTCAATCTGAGGACAATTTGCACATTTCGCAACACTATATAATGACGTCTAATAGTGTTCATAACAGTTAACAATCTATACTAATATTTTTATATACTGCTTATGCAGCATAAATAAATGGACATATTAAATAACTCATGCATGGATATATCAAAGTCGTAAAATAATATGTTAGCGGAAACCATACTGAAGCCAACATTAACATTTTCTACAGAAATATGATTCAGAAGATTAAATTTTCTCTGATATGCGCACATAATATAACATGTTTGTGCATTTTTTTATAAAATATAACAATTATGTTTTAATACCTTTAGAATCCCAGAGAATCATTTAAACAAGTAGTCTAATATCTTTTGCATTATGCTGATTTCGCCGGATAAAAAAAGAAATAGGTTCACTGAAATCCTGTCAGCCTTACCCAAATAAAATATATTGATATTATGCAGCACAATAGTTAATATTTTTAACTGTACTGAAGCAATTATTTTGAAATTCAAGTGCCTTTCATAATGTTATATGTAACATAATTAAAGCTCAATTGGAAAAATAAAGTTAATATATAAAGTAATAGAAGCTGTGAACGTACCACCGTCATTCCTAGCACTCAGCCCACACCAAGTAAATTGTAAAAATTAAACACAACTTCAACTGAATCGTGCTTTGGAGGGGATAACAAGCTGGGAACTTTGAATTGAAGGTTCCTTTACTTATTTCGTATGCCTTGCAAACATGTATATAAATATATATATATATAAATAACTGATGGTGAGAACGACAAAAACGGATTGGTTTGAATATTTGCAGCCAGTCAAAATGTGACATTCTGAAGTTTTATCTGTGGACTCATACAGTCTTATTCAGTTGCATCATGCTACCAATGCTGCCGACGAGTGAACCGCGTGAAATTCTGTCTTGTTGTGAGGTGGGTGCAAAATTCGACTGATAGGTGTGGGTGGATAGATCTGTGTTTTAACACAACTTATTTTCTTATTCCGGGAAGTAAGATTCCTTTGAATTTTTTATTCACCTAAGTTAACAGCGTTATTACCAAACGTTTTTGTGTTTAAATGCCTTAGAATAAATATTTTGCAAAGCTTAAGAACACGCGATCAATGGACCTGTAGGTTAAGTGGTCTGAGCATATGATAAACGATTAACCAGCCGAGAAAATCACTGCTCTTGTAACAATGCTTACAAGAACCAACACAACTGACGGTGCATAGCACACGGTGCGACAGCAGGCTAGCTCCCTATTGATGACGAATAGGCTCACTTACAACGCGTCACTCGCGTAACTAAGGGCAACATAGGAAAAAGACGTAAAAGTTCCATCATCAATAAATTAAGAGAAGCCGTCATTATGAACTGGGTCGATTTCAATGAGAAGGCATAAGTCCTACTCGACGACCAATAATCCTACATATCCCCGAACGCCTGCATCGATTCACATGCAAACACAAGATATTGCTAGATGAATGGCAACAAATGAATCCGAATGATACGGCACTGGTCCGGTTCTATGGACAACACAAAATCCACAAGCAGAATGCTCCTCTTCGGCCCCTCGTCACCTTGAAATTCAGCCCTATTTAAAAACTACTTAAATGAATTGCCCCTTAATTAAACCTTATCTGAGAGAGCTCTAGAATATCCATCACTTCGTTAAGCATAGTGTCTGGCCACCGTAAGAAAAAAAGTATATTTGACCCTAACAACTCGTGGTGTCATACACGTGGTTTCCGTTTTTGTTTATTCCACCGCATGTTTTAAGGAAAGTGGCTCCGATGAAAACTACGACGAACTGATGAGTCACCTGACCACCTAAGGCAACTCCTTGTCTACTGCCAATGCAATGTGTTCACTTTCAATGTAAAAACATACGAGCAGATCAAAGGCACACAAATGGGCCCCAGAGTATTGTGTAACATTGAAGAACTAGTATTGCAATAACTGGACCTTCGTAAATTATGCAACTGCCGGGACATAGCACAAGGTGCGACAGCAGGCCAGCTCCCCATTGATAACAAATAGGCCCACCAAAAACATGTCTTGCGCGGAACTAAGGACAATTGCTGCCAAATTGTGTTAGTGGTTTATTCTCTGAGTAAAGCTGATAAGCCAGACCTTGGGATCCGAGTATCATTTGCCTACGCGATATACCCCTTCATGTCACAGAAGAACATCTGTAAGCCTGATATCCCAATGCTCAGTGGCACCGAAAGTCTACGAGAATCGAGGGTATTATTGTATTCTTAGGCTCACTCTTGATCCAAAGCAGCCGACGCCGAGTGACTTGCAATGGAAGCAGAATGTCGTTACCGACAAAGAATATGGAGACGGGATTGCTAGATAAACCGATAGCTCTATACCCTGTCCATATTGTTTCCATGGATTATTCACTGTGGTGTGTAATCTCGAAACGAAATATATGTGGTGAGCGTATACCAGGTGGCTTTCATATGATTTCTTTATTGCAGGTTTAAAATTCTACTGTTAGAAAAAATAAATTAAATATAACTCGCTTTGATTAAAAATTTATTGGCACGTATTAAGATAAAGGCACCAGGAACTGATTTCATCAGGATATTTTTGTCAATACTAACTGCTTTTCTTAACCGAATACATATTTCAATCCCGGATAAAAACTTTTCTCATTTACAGTTTTTTTTAGTAGATATGTTTGCCTCCTATTAAATATAACTTATTTATATTGATTACTTATTGGTTGCCTGCCTAGCCGTCCAATTTCCTCTTTTAAACTAAGTTATCTTTGGCGTCTTATAAGTTTTGACATTTTGCTAATAAAATGCTTCCGTTTTATGGATTTAACAACTTTAACACACGCGTAGTTACGTATGGCATATATAACAATTTGATGATGTTGTCTTTACTTGGCAATGTTCTCAAGTTTGTCGTACATGATAAATCGACGAATGTTTAATAGGTAGCGGAGGTCCGGGTTGATTTCTGATTTTACGTTTACTATCGTTAAATACAGAAATAACGGTCTATTTTAATCATGATTTCGGTAAAATGCCAGTACTCATCAAACACTTATGAAGGCCATTTTGAATTAGCATTGTTCTTTCTTTTTAAAAAATGGGAAAAAGTTCTGGAACCATGCTAGATCACTTAATTTTTGTATTAGCTGAGACTTTGAAAATGTTATCTTTTTCACGACTATTCCCATCTAGGAAAGTAACGTTGTCCGCTGTAACTGGCGGTTTTAAAAAATTCCACGCAAGTAATTATTTCGCAGCTTCTGCCACATCAAAAGATTAAATCAGCCAGATTTATTTCTGGTCAAATTCCTATTGTGGGCAATTGTAAATAGCAATTATGATAATTATTCGGCGATTTACAAGAATTCGTTGCGTGGTTTATCTCATCTGTTGCAATATATTATGTTGGTAATTTACCTTTATTTGATTAAACACAGAGCTAGAGTTTATTTTTCTCTTTTGAAGGGATTGGAACTTAATCTGACATTAGGCAAATATATTTTCTGAGACGGATTACCGCGGAGCTCGTCATTGTTATCAAAGGCGTAAAATGGGTAGTTTCATACAGCCCAAACTCCAAATACGTTTGCAAGCCTTGCCGCTGTCTATTTGATTTACAGGAAAATTCCTTTCGACATAAGTGGGTGTCACCAAATCCCAAAAAGGAGGTGGGTGGACCAAGAATACGTTGATAATTTCCAATACATAGCCTTTCTTAATTTATGCTGTGCTGAATTGGCAGAAGTAAATTATCTGCCTTAAAAAAACGGAAGGCGTCTTCACTTCTGCTTGAGTCTGAGTAGGGCTACAGGTGTGGATGCAAAACAAAGCATGAGACAGCGCGATTTGCTATCTGCGCTATTCTGGAGTGCTGCGTCTACATGCGAGCAGAACAATTAAGGCAGAATGGTGCCTAGTTTTGGCTCATCATGTGGCAAGGAGTGTGTTACTGGGAAAGGAAAATTCCCATTTACCAGACGGTTATTGCTTCATTTGTGTGGCATGTTAGTTGAAGGCTCACTTCGTCAAGATCATGCTACATCGCATCGGGCGTTTTAATATTCGCAGACTTGCAGACACTTGACCGACTTTCAATCACACACGAACACCCCAACCCTCGGTTGAAGCAGCATTGGACACTTGAAATAATGCCTTTTGGGAAAGGTAACGCAAATTGCTTATCGCACAACACCTTAATTGTTTCACATACATATTTAAACTGCTAACTCTACAGTTTCACTCTCTCTCTTTTTCGCTCAGCCGTGTCTGGACACAGTCAACTATATTTTTAAAAATCTGCATCTGTTCCTTAATTTCTGAAAGCCCCTTCAAGTTTTAAAATTTAAGATAAGTAGATAAGTATTTTTTTAAGAAGAAGAATTAGGCTTTTTAATACACATGAATTTTTATTCCCGAAGCCGAAAAAAATTGCACTGGATCGATTAGCCACACACTATCATCATATTTCCGATCGCAACCGACTTCAACGCCAGTCGGTGCTCAATATTTGAGCATTTGACACAATAACCAAAAAAGGAGAGTTCTAATCCCAGTTGTTCTACACATGGGATAGAATTTGAATTGCTGAGGAAGGCTGATTAGCCAGAAAAGGCTATTCCGGTCTCCCTTGTCTTCACTTCAGTTCTACTTAAAAATCATATCCTACACGTTGCTATGCGACAGCCTGCGAGGGTTCTTATTTGGGCAGCAAGGCACAACGGAACATGCATGTACCTCAAGCAGATCTATGAGCCACACACTACCATCATATTCCCGATCGCAACTGACAAATTAACGATCCCGTGGGTCAATGGTAGAGCTTCGACTAAATTACGTAAAGTCGTGGGTTCAAATACAAGATGCTCCACACAAAGGATTAGGTATTACATTCTGATGACAGCTTATTAGCAAGAAAAGTTCATTCCGGTCTCCCTTGTCTTTGTTGGTTCAACTTTAAAATAATATGCTTTGCGTGTCTATGCGACAACCTGCAAGGGCTCTATTGGGAGTTCCATGGCAAAACGGAACATGCATGTTCCTCAAGCAGATCGGTTAGCCGAACACTATCATCTTATTCCAGATCGCAACCGACTTAACAACAAGCCCGTTGCTTAATAGTTGAGTATTCGACTGAATAACAAATAGGCGTGGGTCGAATACGAGGTTGTCCACACGTAGGTTTGGGTATAACTGGCTGATGACAGATAATACGCCAGAAATGGCCATTCCAGTCTCCCTTGTCTTTTCGGTTCTATCTTAAACTAATATGCTTCACCTCGCTATGCAAAGCATGAAATAGATCTAATGTGAGATCCAGGACACACTGGAACATGCATGTACCCCAAGCAGATCGATGAGCCACACACTATCATCATATTCCCGATCGCAACCGACAAAACAACGAGCCCGTGGCTTAATGTTTTAGGATTCGACTAAGTTACCAAAACTCGAGGGTTCGAATATCAGGTGGTCAACGCTTGGGATTGGGTATAATATGCTGATGATGGCTTATTCCGTTCTCCCTTTTCTTTTTCGGTTCTACTTAAAAATCATATGCTTCATGTCGCTATTCGCAGCCTGTGAGTGCTCTTATGTAAACTGCAGGGCACAAGAGAACATGTTTCTACCTAGTCAGATAGTTGAGCCACACGCTTTCATCCTATTACCGATCGAAAACGACAAATCAATGAGACCGTTGCTCAATGATTGAACATTCGACTCAAATATCAAAAAAAGGGTTTGAATCCTAGGTATTCCACACTTGGGATTGGGTATGACATGCTGATGATGGCTTATTCGCCAGAAACGGTCAATATGGTCTCTTTTGTTTTGTTTCTTCTACTTTAAAATCATATGCTTCATGTTGCAAAGCGCCAGCCTGCGACGTCTCTAATGTGGTCTGCAGTGCACAACGGAAAACGCATGTTCCTCAAGCAGGTCGATGAGCCAGACACTATCATCATATTCCCGATCGCAACCAACTTAACCACCAGCCCGTTGCTCAATGTTTGAGCATTAGATTCAATAATCAAAAAGTTAGGGTTTTAATACTAGGTGTTTCACGCTTGGGATTGGATATTAATTGCTGATGACGGCTAATTAGCCAGAAAAGGCCATTCTGGTCTCCTTCGACTTTGTCTGTTCTACCTTAAAATGATATGCTTCACGTCGCTTCGCAATAGTCTGCTAGGGGTCTTATGTGGGCTTCAGGGTACACCGGAACATACATGTTCCTTTAGCGGATCGGTCTGCCACACACTATCATCATATTCACGATCGCAACCGACAAATTAACGATCCCGTGGGTCAATGGTAGAGCTTCGACTGACTTAAGTTAAGTTTAAGGTTCAAATCCAAGGTGCTCCACACATAGGATTAAATATTACATGCTGATGACAGCTTATTGACCAGAAAAAGCCATTCCGGTCTCCGTTGTCTTTGTCGGTTCAACTTGTAAATCATTTGCTTCATGTCGCTATTCGACAGCCTGCAAGGGCTGTAATGGGAGCTCCATGGCAAAACGGAATATGCGTGTTCCTCAAGCAGATCGGTTAGCCAAACACTATCATCTTTTTACAGATCGCAACCGACTAAACAACAAGCCCGTTGCTCAATGGTTGAGTATTCGACTGAATAACAAAAAGGCGTCGGTCGAATCCGAGGTGGTCCACACATAGGCTTGGGTATGACTGGCTGATGACAGCTAATAAGCCAGAAATGGCCATTCTTGCCATCATTAGTACGTTTTATGCCTTGTGCAGTGAGGTACATACATTCAAACAAGTGCGTGACACTCAGTGACGTGGATATGATCTCACTCGATCCCATTTTGTCCGCCCACCCACCAGCAAGCTACCGGTGATAAACGAACGTTGTGTCATAGGGCACATGCCACATTTAATGCACACGTATATTGCATTTAGCTGCTTATCGGTATTGCTTTATATGCAAAACAGAGCGCGAAAAGGTGCAAGATGCTACCTGTGCAAAGCTTGATTCCTGCAAAAAAGGAATCTAACCAAATCTGAAACAGCAGGATGACTGCATTTTAACGCCTTCCTAAGTTTTTCGTTTACAATGCATGTAATTATCCAGTTTCTCACTTTTTAGATTCTAATTTGGCAGATGTGATCTTGCTGCCTTCATCAAAAGTAAAAGCCTTAATTTCCAATTCTGTCTGCTAAGCGATATGTGTGGGAATGCAAAGTAATGTGTGAGGATACGCGAGATTCTACAAACGCTGAGCTTGAAAGCCGCGCCGTTATGTTAGCAGCACCATTATGATGGAATAATGCGTAGTTTTGGCTTATCTTGTGGTGTGGAGTGCGTTGTACGTCAAGGAAATTCCCATAATATCAAACTGTTATCACGCAACTAACTTTCAACTGTTTTAAGCGGTTTAAACACTCGGAAGAATACAGCATACTAACATTTCTGAATTACAACAATTAATTTATATTTAAATAATTAGACTGCCTATTCTAGAAATTTAAAAGGGTCTACGTTGATTCCTATGCGCATATTTCAGCAACGTTATTCAATAAATATAATAGTTTTTTTTACGTACAACTATCACAGCAAAAGAGACGATTTAATTTACTATGAAGGAAAGAATTTTTTTGAACATCAGAGTAAAGTATGTTATACGTTATACAACTGATTGCCTGCAGGCAGCATGCAATTGCTGATGGGATTCGGCTCAAACATACATATCTAATTTTGATCAGTGCATACAGAGGTTGAATCAGTTGATCTGAATTTACTTCAGTTAAGGCATTCAGTGTGAGAAACTATGCCTTATAAAATCCTATTTTGACATGCCAGTGTGTCATACAGTTGATATCCCATTTCATAAACTTTCATCCTCGGAATTTAAGATGGTAGTATGTCACACATTTAAAGTTGGTATTTGTTCTTTTTGTACTGATTGTAGGCGCAAAATGCCGTTTAATAAAGAAAAGTTCATTTCAGATCTGTTTATTTAAGGCCCAACGGAAGTTAATGTGTCTAAATTAAACGTTGTTAGATTTAAAGGTATTATCCTACGTTATTGCCCATTCTTGATCAAACCTTCTTGGTTGTGTTCGTTGCAATGTCAAGTAATACAGTTTCAGGTGTTATTTGTTGTGGGTAGCAACTCACAGATAACATTTGGTCATTCCATTTGTCTTGTGAACGCTCCTGAGGCCGACACAAACTGGCCTTCTGTTTCTTGAGCCACTGTTTGTGTGTTAACTACGTCTTGGTGAACTGGATCTTCTGTGCTGTCATGGTTGCCTGCGGCTTGTTGTTCAACTTCCTTATCGTTGTGATATTGTATATTCGCAAGTATAAGGACGCCGAGAAATTTACCCGGATGCCCTAAGATGATGTCTATGCCAAGTTGGCTGATATAAATATGCTCTGCACTGAAACATTCCTCAATCACCGTGTCGGCCGCGGTTCATTCGGTCTCGACTTCGGTAGCGAGGAAAGGCGTTTGAGACGTTGTAAAGCTGTGGTTGTGAAGGTCGTCACAAACAATACCATCTACGATGGCAAGATTGAATTCTCTTTAGAGGTGAAGCTAATGCGTGTACTGCATAACAAGAATGTCATACGCCTTGTCAGCAGGAACATTTTTTGGTCTTGTTTTACAGTCTTTCCTGAAAATGCATTATTCGCCGAACTAGCTGAAGCACTGACTTGGCTGTAATTAGCCTAATGCGTAACCTCCTGTCCTCACAGGCATGTAATATATGGTCGTATACTGGCTTATTTGAAAATCTTCGTGTTGTGTTGCCGCCCTATGAATTTTCCCTGCTTTTGCATTTTGCTTGGCAAGAAAAACAGCTCGTGGCGCATTGGGTAGAGCATTTTACTTCTGCTCTGCTGGTCAGGAGTTCGTGCCCCCGCGCCGCGGCGCCATGAGTTAGGTATTGCTGGCTGATGACGGCTAATAAGCCAGAAATGGCCATTCCAGTCTCCCTTGTTTTTGCAGTTATATCATTCTTCCTATATCACTAGCTGCTCTTTCGCTGCTAGCGAGGCTCTAGAGTTAACCTCAAGGCATACCGAGACAACTTAGTCCTTTAACCTATGGGTGAGTGCCCAACTAACATTATATATATATATTCATATGATAAGGAGATGCTCACCGATCTGGCCATGGGATAGGTATGTTCCGCTGTGCCCTGGAGCTCACTAAAGAGCCCTCGCAGGCAGTCGCATTGCAACTGTGAGAATATGATGAAAAGGTAGAACCGACAAAGACAAAAGAGACAGGAATGGCCATTTCTGTATTAGCCGCATCATCGATACCCAATCCCGTGCGTAAATCACCCGAGATTTAAACCCGCGTCTTTTGGTCATTTAGTGAAAACGTCTACCATTGAGTTACGGGCCCGTTGTTTTGTCAGTTTGAAATAGGACATATGAATTATGATAAAAAGGTGTTCTCTGATCTGGCTAAGGAACATGTATATACCGTTTTGCCCTGGAGCTCACTTTAGAGCCCTCGCAGTCTTCGCAAGCAACTTTGAGAATATGATGATAAGGTGGGATGAAAAAGACAAGAAAGACCGATATTGCCATTGCTGGCTTATAAGCCATCATCAGCCATTCATACCCAAACGCGGATGTGGATCGATCGAGATTTGAATTCGCGACCTCTTCTTATGTAGTGTTACACTCTACCATTGAGCCACTGGTGCGATGTTTTGTCGGTTTGCAATCGGGAATATGATTAATTATTTTGAGCTGTTCACCGATTTGGCTAAGGTACAGGTATGTTCCATTGTGCCCCGGAGCTCACTTAGAGCATTTGTAGTCAGTCGTTTAGTATCGTGTAAAAAATGATGATAAGATGGATCCGACAAAGACAAGGGACACCGGAATGACCTTTTTCCGCTTAGTTGCCGTCATCTTACAATCATACCCAATCCCGGGTGAGAATCATCCAAGATTTGAACCCGCGAACTTTATTCATTGAGTGTAACATTCTATCATTGTGACAACGGCCCGTTGATTTTTCGGATTGAGATCGGAAATATGAATTATAATTGTGAAATGTTTACCGATCTGGCTAAGAAATAGGCATGTTCCGTTGTTTTATGGAGCTCACTAAAGAGCCCTTGCAGGCAGTCACATAGTTACTGTAAGAATAAGATGATACGGTGGAACCGACAAAGACAAGGGAGACAGGAATGGCCAATTCTGGATTATAAGCCATCATCACTCAATCATACACAAGCCCGGGTTTAAATCGTCCGAGAGTCGAACCCGCGTCTATTGGTCATTAAGTGTTCACGTCTACCATTAAACCACGGGCCAGTTTTTTTTGTGAGTTTGCGATCGGGAATATAATTATGATATTAAGGTGTTCACCGATCGGGTTTAGGAACAAGTATATACCGCTGTGCAATGCAGCTCATTTTAAAGCCGTCACAGGCAGTTGCAAAGCAACTTGGAGCATATGATGATATGCTTGAACAAACAAGGACAAGGGAGACCGGAATAGCCTTTTCTGGCTTGTTAGACTTCACCAGCCAGTCATAACCAATCCATCATGATAAGTACGAACAAAAAAGGACAACGGAGACCGGAATGTCCATTATTGGCTTATAGGCCACCATAAGCCAGATATAACGAAAATCGGGTCTGGGTCGCATGTGATTCGCACCTGCGACTTTCGGTCATTAAGTGTAACAATCTTTCATTGAGTTACGAGCCCGATGTTTTGTCGGTTTGCTATCGGGAATATGAATTATAATAGTGTGATTTTAACCGATCTGGCTAAGAAACAGGTATTTTTTTCTTCGTGCTCTGCAGCTCAATTGAAAACCTCCGCATGCAGTTGAATATGAACATGAAAAATATGATGATAAGGTGAAAACAACAAAGACAAGGGAGACGGGAATGGCAATTTCTGGTTTATTTGCCATAATCAGACAGTAATATCCAATCCTTGTTGTGGATTGATTGAGATTCAAAACTGCGAACTTTGGTCATTTTTTATAATAATCTACCATTGAGCCTTGGGCACGTTGTTTGTCAGTTTGCAATCGGGATTATGAATAATGATAGTGTGATATTCACAAAGCTGTCTATGGAACAGGTATGCTACGTTGGTCCCGGGAGCTAACTTTACAGTCCTTGCAGTTAGTCGAGTTGCAATTTGGATAATATGATGCTTAGATGAAACCGACAAAGACAAGGGAGACCGGGGAACTTTTCTGGGTTACTAGCCTTCATCAGCCCGTCATACCCAATCCTGAGCGTTGTTCACCCGAGATTCTTACTCGTAAAAGTCGGTCATTGAGTGTAAATATAAAATATTCAGGCTGGGGCTCTTTCGTTTGTGAGGTTTTCGATCGGGAATATGCATTATGATGGTGAGATGTGCACCGATATGGCATAGGAACAGATATGTTCAGATGTGCAGTAAAGCTTACTTTAAAGCTTACGCAGGAAGTCGGATAGCAACTAGGAGAATATGATCATAATGTGGAATTGACAAAGACAAAAGAGATCCGAATGGTCAATTCTGGCTTATTTGCCGTCATCATCTAGTCATTTCTCATCCCGTGTATTGATAGCCCAATATTCAAACCCGCGACCTTTTGTTATAGAGTGAAACACTCTAACTAAGAGATACGAGGCCGTTGATTTGTCGGTTTACCATCGAGAAAATAAATTATGAAACGGAGATGTTTAACGATCTGGTTAAGGTACAGGTAGTTCATATGTGCAGTACAGCTCACTTAAGAGCCCTCGCAGGCAGTTGGATAGCAACTAAGAGAACATGATGATAGGGTGGAACCGAAAACGATAAAGAGAGTCCCAAATGGCCATTTCTGATTTTCGAGCCGTCATCAGTCAGTCATTCCCATTCCAGGGTGTGGATCGCATTAAATGCGCACCCGAGCTTTTTCATTGAGTGTTCAAATCTTCTATTGAGCCGAGGGCCGAGGTGTTTTGTCGGTTTGCGGTCGGGAATATGAATTCGGATATTGTGATGTGCACCGATCTGGCTAAGGAACATATATGTTATATTTTTGCACTGGAGCTCATTTTAAGAGCTATTGCAGGCAGCCGCATAGGAACTTGGAGAATTACGATAATAATGTGGAACCAACAGAGCTTCTTCTGAGACGTTGTAAAGACTAGCTCGGCAAGTAGCCCCGATATCGGTGAACCCATTTAGAGTACCCTTGACCTGTTGGTAATGTTTACCGTCAAATTGACAATAATTCTTAAGGCAGAGCCAGAGCATGTCTAAAACGTGCTTCGTTGGAATGTCTATTGGCGTTTCTTCTGGACGTCGAAATACGCTCTCAATTGCCAGGTTATGTGGTATTGAGGAAAAATGAGCAACCACATCAAACGATAGAACGCATTCATCAGGACTTACATTAAGGCCTTGAATTCTTTAAAGAAAAGCATGCGAGTTTCTGATGCTGTACTGTGAGCCATTACTAAGGTGCTTTAGGCGTTTGTATAACCATTTGGCAAGGTTATAAGTAGGCGATCAAATGAGTGGTACTATGATCCTCAAGGGTGCGTCCACTTTGTAAATCTTTGGAAGACCATAGGCAAGTGCGATACGCGGATCATTGAGAGCAAGAAATGTAGCGTCCGCGGGGCTTATGAGTTTCATTCTAAAGAGCTCATCCACCTTCTTCTTTACGGATGTAGCCTGTTTTTTCGTTGGATCATCGGAAACGGGGTTGTAGGCTTCCCTGTCATGAAAAGCTTGATTGGTCTTATTGACATAGTCAATCTTGTTCATGATGACGGTAGCACCACCATTGTCAGCAACTACAACGACGATACTGTCGTCCGACCTAAGGGAGAGATATAACTTAGCTTCTTCCAATGAAAAGTTTTTCTGAGGTTTTCTTTTTCGAAGGAGGCCAGTAGCACAGCTGCGTATATCAGCACGCATGTCCTCAGGGATGAATGAGGTAAGTTAGAGGGATTCAAGGCCGGCTAAGAAGCTCGTAGGTGCAGCATCGGTATGACTAAATATTATGCCTTTCGAAAGCAGGCTTGTTTCGGCGGGGGTGAGACTCCTTTTCGAAAGGCACACACTTCTTGTAGACACATTACTATCGTTGATGGGACGGAGAAGAGATTGGAGCTTGTCTTGAAGATCGGCTCGCTTCTTCATACGAGCATCCTTGGTGGTGGAATTTATGCGCTGCCGTACGGTTTGAAAAATATCTTCAGGTAGGGATGAAACTGACTTTCGCCCACCTTAAAATCAACATCTGCTTATATGTGCCCAGCCAAATGTAGCCTCTTTGGCTCTGCATCTCCGCCACTTAACTTGCTATCATAAATATAGCGACTTTCCCCTTACATGCAACAGCTATCGTAACAGGATTCAGGGCCCCCCAAACCCTCATGGCGTCAGTCTGTCAATGTAACCTCTGTGCCCCTTAACCCTCCAGCGTGACAATCCCAACTCTTTCTTCTCATTTCGTCTGATGACGGGTTGGTGTAACTAGTTTGAAAATTCACAAGGAAACCTTGATTTTCTGACAAGCCTTTTTCTTCATTTATCATTTCGGAATGCATACAACATCAACTATTCAACATATTTTTGGGCGTCAAACGCTTATTCTAACCAGACGTTGAGAGACGTTCTCATATAGGGAGGCGACTACGCTTGAACAACTGAGTTTTCTTCATCGCTGTCGTGATCATGGCATCCTTCAAAAGTATCTTCGCATTAAACCCATACTGCCAATGAGGCTGGGAGATTGCTTGCTCGCAAATACGGATTTCTTGTTCTGTTTGCGATTATATCTCACATCCACAATCGTCTTCGTCGATTTGAAGCAATTATCTGTGACCTTAGGTCCCGGTGCGTTTCATCCCTACCTGAAGATATTTTTGAAAACATACGGCAGCGCATAAATGCCCCCACCAAGTATGCTCGTATGAAGAAGCGAGCCGATCTTCAAGACAAGCTCCAAGCTCTTCTCCATCCATCAACGATAGTAATATGTCTACAAGAGTTGTGAACCTTTCGAAAAGAAGTCTGACCCCCACCGAAACAAGCCTGCTGTCGAAAGGCATAATGTTAAGTCATACCGATGCTGCACATACAAGCTTCAAAGCTGGCCTTGAATCCCTCCTACTAACCTCCTCCATCCCTGAGGACATGCGTGCTGATATACGCAGCTGTGCTACTGGCCTCCTCCGAAAAAGAAAAACTCAGAAAACCTTGTCAATGGAAGAATATAAGGGATTACGCTCCCTTGGGTCGGACGACATTATCGTCGTTGTAGCTGCTGACAATGGTGGTGCTACCGTCATCATGGACAAGATTGACTATGTCAATAAGGCAAATCAATCGTTTCGTGACAGGAGGGCCTACATACCCGTTGCTGAGGATCCAACGAAAAAACAGGCTGCATCCGTAAAGAAGAAGGTGAATGAGCCCACTAGAATGAAACTCATAAGCCCCGCGGATGCTACATTTCTTACTCTCAATGATCCGCGTATCGCACGTGCCTATGGTCTTTCAAAGATTTACAAAGTGGACGCACCCTTGAGGATCATAGTGCCACTCATTTGATCGCCTACTTATAACCTTGCCAAATGGTTATACAAACGCCTAAAGCACCTTAGTAATGGCTCACAGTACAGCATCAGAAACTCGCATGCTTTTCTTTAAAGAATTCAAGGCCTTTATGTAAATCCTGATGAATGCATTCTATCGTTTGATGTGGTTGCTCATTTTTCCTCAATACCACATAACCTGGCAATTGAGAGCGTTGTTCGACGTCTAGAAGAAACGCCAATTGACATTCCAACGCAGCACGTTTTAGACATGCTCTGGCTCTGCCTTAAGAATTATTGTCAATTCGACGGTAAGCATTACCAACAGGTCAAGGGTACTCCAATGGGTTCACCGATATCGGGGCTACTTGCCGAGCTTGTCTTTCAACGTCTTGAAGATGCTGTGATTTAAAACCTCAGGCCGAAAATGTGGCTTCGCTACGTAGATGATACCTTTGTGGTCATTAACAACTGTGAAGTTGAACGGCTGCATGAAAGATTTAATGGTGTCTTCCCTGCTATACAATTCACCCGCGACGGAGCAACAGGCGACGTCCTCCCGTTTCTCGACGTCACAGTGCAAAGATTGAGTGATGGCCAGCTCGCAACTAGCATCCACAGAAAAGACTCGAATGCCGAAATAATCCCTAACTATGGGAGCAATCATCCTGCTGCCCACAAACGAAGCTGCGTTCCAGCTCTTTTTCACCGCACCTTCCGGTACTGTAACAGCGAGTATCTACTTAAACATGAACTTGCCTATTTATACAAACTATTCCGATCTAACGGATATCCGAGGAGCTTCGTGAAAAACTGTCTCCGAAGTAACAGGCAACCACAATATCAGAGCTCTAATGGAGAAGTAGTACCGAAGAAATTCGTTTCATTGCCATACATGCAGGGCATTTAAGAAAGTATCGCCAGACAATTAGACCGATTTGGCATCTGCATCGCTCACAAGCCAGCGTCCTCCCTGCTGGCAGCACTATCACGTGTTAAAGATTTAGTTCCCAAAGAGCAACAAACCAATGTTATTCACCGTATTCCATGTGCGAATTTCTCTTGCGCTTATGTAGGCCATACTGGCCGACAACTCGGGACCCGCATAAATGAACCCAAACTGGCCATCCGCCGACGCGATCCTTTGTCTCTTGTGTTTGCGCACGCCATTAATTGGGACCACCGCTTCAATTGGGAGGGAACTGAAGTGTTCGCCATGGCTAGCACCGAACAGGCACGCGAATTCCTCGAAGCTTGGCACTCCGGCACAAAAATTATTAACTGCCACGTCGATCTGGATGCACACTACGGAGGTTTGCGTGCACGGTCCACTGAATTGCGCCCACCTTTAATTCAACAACTACTTATCTGTGCCCAGCCAAGTGTAACCTCGCTGGCTCTACATCTCCCGCCACTTGACTTGCTATCATAACTCTAGCACCCCTCCACTTACATGCGACAGCTATCGTAACAGGATTCACGGTCCCACAAACCCCCCATGGCGTCAGTCTGTCAATGTAACCTCTCTGCCCTTAAAACCTCCAGCGTGAAAATGCCAACTCTTACTTCTCATTTCGTCTGATGACGGGTTGGTGTAACCAGCTTGAAAATTCACGAGTAAACCTCGATTTTCCGACGAGCCATCTTTCTTCATATATTTATATATATATATCGGGTTAATAATTTCTGAAATGTTTTAGTGCAGGACATGGAGTCAGGTGATTCGGATATGACATTTAGGGTCAGACCCGAAATTTCAATGAAAATTTGGGTCGAAGACAATCAACCACTGTGAAATAACCACGTAATGCCCATTCTACAATCAAGCAGTACTACAAGTAGTATTAAACTTATATGACAAAGACGTTATACCGTACTTCTGACATAGATACTAGCTAAAAGCCCAGACCCGTGTTTTGCCGATGTTTCTGCTGCTGTGTGACACAGCAACGAGGGTTTCGGCTCCTCAGTGGGTCCCCCAGCGTTCTCTTTGCGGTTTCTGGTATATGGATTCCAGAGAATAATCGGGTTAATAACTTCTGTAATTATTTAGTGCTTCTTCATTTAGCAAAAAGATAAAAGGCAGAAGTCAGAAGTTGAAAACAAAATCCAGGTTAGTTTGAACGCCCACACCTGTTAAATTCATTCTGGAATTATAAGTCGTTAGCCGAAATTGTATCAAATAAAGGATGTTTCTTTGCAGGGTGCTGCCACGGGCTTTAGTCTTCGTGAACCTCACCCTTATAAATGAGTCTAAAAGGTGTAAGTTTAAATGATCCGCAGCATTATCATATCTGATCTTCACGTCATTTTGCGTATTCTGCCGAGACCTAGCTGGACCCTGCGCCAGGGCACCACACATGTCAGAAAAAACCAACAGTCAAATTTGTCCGTTCATTGAAGTATACAGCTTATGGTTTGATGTTTGTTCGTAAGTTTGTTCACGGTTGCCATTGTTATTCTTCCGAAGTAAGTGGGATGGACGCGCTTAGGATGAGCTTATGCAACCTGTGCTTATCTGCACACGAGAAGTCTACTACAGTCCGACAGACCACACTGCTGTACAGTAAGCCGTTGATGTACTTCTGCTTCGTCAACCTCGCCTTACGTATTTAACCACTTTCTTGTTTGAGCTGAGCATAATAATAACCACTAATTAGTCTTTGCACCCGAGTTTACTTTACTTATATAAGTTTAATAAAATAAACGTTACTCGAATTTGGTTACATGAAGGGTTACCGGTGTGGCCTTATAGCTCATGAGGTAAGAACTTTTTTTTGAACTGAAGCCTGAAACTTGCTATTATTCAATCGACATTTGGTGAAAGTATTTATTTAAATCAGTACAGAATAAGAAGCAAGTTTAGCATTCAGATAACTTTATTATGTAATAACAATAAATCGAGGAAGTATTAATTAGGCATGAGGAATAAAATTAGGTTCACGAGCTTCATGTGATATTTTCATCTCTAACAGCAAATGTGGTCAGAAAACATAGCATAGTACTTGGCAGCATGCATTTTAAGGGTTCTGTTTTCAGTCCAATGTTTCAGGACCTAGGAGATGAAAAAAGAGAGCAGTTTGAAGTAAAGATACAATTTTGAGAAGACATGTGCCGCAGCATTGATAAAAGCAACGATGTGCAATGAAATTCAGCAGGTTAAAAATGAAACGTTTACAAGATGGCTTTATTCCGTGTGTCCGATCCCACTGAAAATAATTACAGCACACCTTAACATGGCCACCCAAACAATCGTGTCTGCAGATGCCGATTAGGGCTATATTTGTAGTCTTACAATTAAAAGTAGGCAAACAATCTTATCATAATGTGCTAACAACTTTGATGACAAATTCCCCCTCTGTCACATTTCCATTGCGCATATCTCATTACGCCTAGTGCAATTTCGATGACTTGCAGTAGCCGACAAGTCCTTAATGTGACAAAGTTCACCTCGTCACCAACGAAGAATTTCCGCTGGAATTTTTCCTCGCACAAGAGCACATCTCCCATCCAGTCACAAAAAGGTACCTTTTGTCCAGAAGGCATTGTCAAAAGTATTCAAAACAGACACTTTTGACTATACCTGCATCCAAGGTTCTTGCATTTATTGCAACGCCAGGGTTGATAACAATAGCCCGAGGTGGACACTGAGTGAAGGATACACCAATATGTGGTTCCTGGCTGAAGATAATTAATGAAGATGTACGTCTGGGTAGTTCGAAAGATAAATTGTGCCGTATTCGGACAGGCCATGACATAATGTTGAGGACTGCTGTCAGACTTATTGGCAGCCTGCCAGCTCAAGCGTACGGATTTGGCACTTTGCGCCTCAGAGATGAATTTTCTTGGATTGAATTCATCTAAATGCAAAGATAAGGTAAATTCAAACCGCTTTTACCAGCAAACGTAGTCGCAAATTCAAATTTGTATCGTTGCTCCATGCTAAATGAACTGAAGAGTTTAAATTAGGCTTTTGGCAGATCTAATGCCTTTTTACTGATCCATTTATTTTCAAAAATAACCCTCACTATTAGCTAAAACCGCAAATATGGTTTATGTGCATTGATAAACAGTCACCAATCGCTTATCAAACTCATTCGTTCCACCCTACCTTGAGGCTTTCTCTTGAGCCAGCATAAGAACATGGCCGGCAAAGTCTAGTGATACTGGAATGACCATTTTTGGCTTTGTTGTTGTCTTAGCTCTTTACAACCCAACTGCAGTTTGTGCATCACCTGAGAATCAAACCCGTTATGCACTGCATAAATTGAGCAAAGCCACTAAAAGAGTTTCAGTTAGATAGAATAAGAGCTTATTTTATCTTCGTTTGTCGTTATTTTGTCACCATCTGCAGCTGAAGGGGAGCTATTAACATTTGATGTTATACATTACGCATGTTGAACACAACATGTTGTCTTCTTATTGCAACTCATATATAACCCGACCAGCACTTAAATTGACATTCAGGTTTTCCAAAATACATGCTTTATATGTATTTGATATGTGAACAATCGCAAAGTTCTCAACCATATATAAGGTTGTCTTACATTGTTAATAACATTTAACAAATACATACGAAACTTATATATACTTTTTTTAGCAGAATTAATAAAGAACATATACAAAACCCTAAAACATGGATATCTTAAAGTCTTAAAATGGCATAGAACCAGAAACCATGCTAATGACAAAAGTTTAATTTTAAACAGTTAAATATTTTAAACGTATAATGGTTTTTAAAGACCGTTAGAATTAATGGGTATCATTTAGCCTACAAGTGCAATCCTTTATGCATAACTTCGATTTCCACGGCAGTAAGAAAGAGATTAACTAAAATCCTGCCACCCTTTCCTGAGTAAACTATCGTCATATTATCCTGCAGTATGGTAAATATTTTGACTGCATTGAAATAGTTTATTTGAAATAGAAACGCATTCAAAATTTTATATTTAAAATAAATGACGTTTGATTAAAAAAGAAATAATAAGAATATTTAGCAATAGAAGCTACGAACATACCATTATCAATCCTACCCTCAGCACATACTAAGAGAATTTTAAAAATAAGACAGAACTTCAACTGAATCATTTTTTGGAGAGGATAACAAACTGGATTGTTCGACACGAAGTTTTCTTTGCTTATTCCTTACGCTGCACAAAAATGTATATATATAACTATTTTTGTGCAGAAAACGAGTTGATTGGTTTAAATATTTCCTGCAAGAAATCATGTGGTATTCTCAAGATTAAGTGTGCCTGCTGTGAGGTGGGTTTGCAATTGGAATGATAGGTGTTTTTACTAATGCACTTTTCTGATTTCGAGCTGTAAGATCCGTTCAGAAAATTTAGTGAATTATGTAAATTTCATTTTAAACGAAATCTGTTTTAAATCCCTTATAATAAATTATTTTCAAGGATATAGAACACGCGATAACTGGGACCGTACACGAAGTGGTTTCCGCTTTCCGAGGATGCTTAATCAACTTAATACTCACTGATCTTGAAGCCATGCCTATGGATCCAATGCAACCTACGAAGGGAAGCACATGAATAGACCAACCAACATCCTTTCACTCGCGGAAATACAAGCATTGATTCCAGCAGGCTAGTAAACGTCAAAAATCTGCTTTACGGCATCTTCCGCGAATTTGTTTTCACAAGGGAAGAGGCCTTACAGTTACCGTCCAATAGCACATAAATGCAAGTGTTTTGTTTTTCTCCCTAGTATATTTGAATGAATATTAGCCTAGAAAAGAAAAGTAAACAATTCGTACTTGTTAATTTGATATTAATTTCAAGGTAGGTTTTTGGGCTATAAGTCATTTTTATAAAAATGCATAACAGAGACATTTAATTTTACCTAAATCCCAGGCTCATCCAAATATTACAATAGCCCAAGGTGGACAGAGATTGAAAGATACACCTATAGGTGGTGTTCAATTAAAGATTATCAATGATTTCAGACGTCTGGATAGTTCGAAGCTTGAACTGTTCTGCAGCCGGACAGGCAATCACGTTAAGTTGAGTACTGCCGTCAGGCTTCTCGGTAGCCTGCCAGCTCAAGCGTATGGATTTGCAGTTTGAACCTCAGCGGTGAATTTACTTGGGTTGAATTTATCTACATGCAAATTAGAGGAACATTCATACCGCTCAAATCAGCAAACTTAATCGCACATTAACTTCGGCCTCATTGCCTCAGGCTTATAAAAGCGATTTTGAAAACCAAATGAAATTAAAAAGGTGAACTTAAAAGTGACAATTACACTGATGCAGATATAATTCCTATAAAAACTCGGATGTTTGAATCGATTAACGTACAACGACGTAATTTTGCTCATTTTATGGCAACAAACGAATCAAACTGATACGGCACTGACCCAGTTCTATGGATTAATCAAAATCTACAAGCACACTGCTCCTAACGTTAAACGTTCTATGAAAAGGGCTCTAGAATATCCTTCACTTCTTCCAGCATTTTGTTTGGACAAAATCAGGGAAAAATATATTCGACCTGACCAAATCGTGGTTTCATACCACGTGGATTTATTATTAACGTCTTTGTCACAGTATCTAACACACGATGTTAAACGAAAACGGCTCGTTAAAACTACGAAAAAACGAGAGATCGTCTAAAAATATTCCATAGAATGCAACTCCTTGTCTTCTGCCAAAAAAACATTTTCACCATCAATGGAAATACATACGAGCAGATAAAAGGCACACCCAGAAATATACTGTCTGATGGCAGCACTGGTCTTGCAAAGCTGAAACAGGTCGACTTAAGTCATGATAAAATTGCAATTTAGGTCCGAAACTTCGTTATTATTGAATAAAGCAGGCTATCAGACTTCAAGGATCTGCTTAATGGCATATTCCATGATATTCGATTCACAATGGAAGACGAGAATGCCAAACACTTGCCATTCATTGACGTACTCGTCACCCGCAGAGCCGATATTTAACTTAGAATAATGGTGTGAAGAAAAGCGACGAACACAACGCAGGTTCTCATGCTTCATAGCAACCACCCAATAGCACATCAACGCAGCTGTATTAAAGCATTCTTCAAATAGTGGAAACAAAATTTATAATTGTGTGTATGTTTTCTCCGCTAAATATTTGAATGATTAAAAGCCTAAAAATCGCAAGTGAAACAATGCGTCCTTCGTTTGTCACCATTAATTATAGGGTATGGATTATATTTGCCAGCGTCATCCAGCATATCTTTATGAAGCCCTTCAAACACGATTATTTTACCGATCATAGCTGAGAGTAAATGAGCAGCCGACTAAGAGCGACTGGTGATCGAAGCAGAATGTCATACCTTACAAAGAATCTGCTGGTGGTAATGTTCGCGAACCGATGGCTCAATATCATGTTCATGTTAGTATGTGTTGTTTATTCACAGAGGCTTATGATCGCTGAAACAAATATATGGGGTTTTCATACAGCAGGTGACGTTGATATGTTTTCTTCATCGCAAATTAAACAATACAATGTTTACAACATATAAATAATGCTCGTTTTAGTAAGAATTTATTAGCCAGGATTCTAGAGTAGGGAAACATTAATTGTTTCCCTCAGGTGTGTTCTTGTCTTCCATACCTGCGTTTCTGTACAGAATGAATATTTAATACCTAAATAAATACAAACCTAAATGGCTTAATAAAAGTCACTGTTGCATTCTTATTATCAGACCCGAATTTGCATTCCACAACATATAAGCAATACCAGTACATACCCATTGTCTGCGTGCATTGTGGTCCATTCACCATTTCCATTCACCTTTTCCAAACTTTTTCAAATTTTCCAAACTTACTGTAGCTCCTCTTTGGATCTGAATGTTTGCTAATGCAATGCTTGAGTTGCTCATGAGATAACAGCCTTATGACACGCGTCGATTCGTATGACATTTATTAAATGCAGATGTTGCAGTATGCATTTAGCGATGCTATTTATTTAGTAGTACATGAATTATCGAAGAATTGAAATAATTTCGGAGGTCCTGCCTGATTTATTTATTACAATTTACCGTTAAACAATTATGAAATGTAAGCGTATTTTCTGAGCTATGGCATCGCTCTTTAAAGACACCTAAATGCCTTTTAAACATAAAGGAAGCTGTATACAAGCTTTCTTATAAAGAGTGAACAAAAACGAATAATGTTGTGTTTGTTTACTGCAAAATATGCACAAATAAATAAAGTTATAAAAGAAACTTTGTAGAAAAATGCGTACTTTTAAGTTGACATTAATGCCAGGGTATTGATTATACTCGGAATATTCATTCTGTATTGGCTTCATCAGAAATATTTAAGTATTTAAAATGGTACGCCAGGGAAATCCACATATCTGACATATTTAAAAGAAATTCGTAAACACACTTCAAAAAAGGGACGTTTTCCTAATCAGATCTGAAAGTAAAACAAGGGCATTTCTCATTTTTTCAGAGAGGTATTCACGTAAACTCGACTATGATATGGAACGAGACCTTCGATTACATTCTGCGATGTTGTTTTTGAGTCAGCCCATATTGCCTATCCTACTCTTCCTTAACTGCAAACTCTTATTATTCGGTATATGTCCCTGGTCACTATGCCCCATAGAATGTGAATGTGGAATTGTATTTGCTTACGTTATAAACCTATAAATGCCATAGTAGGTAATTTATGGTCCCGGTCTTCCATTATTAAACTGCACCAAATAGCTACGAGGATTATATGTACCATTGTATTTTGATGCTGAATCTTTTTCTGAAGCAGCTAACGCTGAGTAACTGGTGTTCTAAGCTCTATGTCTATACTATCAAATAATGTGGAGGTGAAAATCCTAGCAAAACCACTGGTTCAATCACGTGTTCATGTAATTGTGCGTCTTTATGCACTATGGCGTAATCTCTTCAAACCAGAATATATAGGGTGGTTATATATCAGGTGACGTTAACATAATTTCTTTTTAGCCAGAACAAATAAACTAAAACTCCTATTAAGTAAAAATGTATTTGCAACGATTTAAGACCAAGGAACCCTCAACCGTTTTCCTCAGGCTCTGAACCGAATACATATTGTTATCATCAATAAAAAAAGAATACTTAAAAGTGAATGTAAAGTTCTTATTATGAGACACATTTGCGTTCTATAAAATATATCTTATTTTATTACTTGCTCATTATATGCCCATCTAGTGGTCTACTTCACTATTTAAAACATAATTAATTGTAGCGTCATTTTACATCTGAAAATTTGGCTTATTCGTAGCATGCGTGTTACAGAATGAACATTGATTAAACACACGTTATCAAGTATGGCATATATTCATTTATATAACGTTGCATTTCCTTGTCGGTGGTCTCAAAAATAAGTATATTTATCATCGCAGTATATCAATACTTAGTGGAGATCATGGCTGATCTCGGACTGTAACTTTTCGGTCTGAAAAATAATTATAGTTATGTCTGTTGCATTCATAGACACAACACAATGTCAGTGCTCATAAAATACGTTTGTATCAGTTTGCATAAACTTTTAAGAATTGTCAAAATTAAATTTGATTTAAAAAAAATTGGGAAATGTTGGTGACAGCTGTAGATCACTGTATATTATATTTAATAACCTGAGACTGACAAACTATAATCTTTTCGCGAGACTTTTCCCGTGTAGGCGTTTTTAGTGATTCACTTTAACTATTGATTTTGACAAAATTTAACGAAAGAAATTATTTCGCAGCTTCTTCAATATAAATAAATTAAAAATTCCAGATTTTATGCTAGGTCAATCTCTCTTGCAGGTTATTTAAAATTTAAATTATAAGTATTATTTAGCGATCAACTAAAATTATGTAGTGGGGTTTATGTCATCTATTGCAAAACGTTGCGCTGGTAAGTTACCTTAATTTGATTAAACAAACAGCTAGAGAATTTATTAATTGGAGCCTTGGATGACATAAACGAAATGCGGTCCTGAGTAGGATAACCGTACATCTCGTAAGTTTTCACCAATGCTTAAAAAGGAATAGTTGTATAGAGCGCAAACTCCAAAAAAACGTTGTCGAGCCTCGCCGTTATCTACAGCATACGTGGGTTTTACCAAATCACAAACAGAAGGTGGATGTTCAATGCATAATTTAATAATTTGAAATATATAGACTTCTTGATTTATTCTTTGTTGATGTGGCAGAGAAGAAGTATCTGAATGTTAAACTTAAGGTGTCTTCCCTTCTGCTTAGCCTGAGTACGGGATACAGCTGCGTATGAAAAAAAAGCATGAGACTGCGCGAGATGCTATCTGCGGTGCCCTGGAGAGCTGCGTCTCCGTGACAGCTGGATGGTGTTTTGTTTTGGCTTAGCATGTGGTTAGGAAAATCCCAACTAAACTAGACTGATATCGCTTCTTTTGCGTGGCATGTTGAATTAAGTCTCACTTTGGCAAAATCATGCTCTTTCGCATCGATCGGTTTAGGATTTACAGACCTGCAGAAACTTGGCCAACTTTCACTCTCAAATGACTACCAAAAACCTCCGCCGTTGCTGCATTGGCTACTTCCATTTTAAGGTTAGGTAACGGACACCCCATTCCACTGTCACTGTTTCACTCTCCCTCTCTTGCGCTCAACGATGACTTAACACAGTCAAAAGTGCTCTGTTTTCGTCATTTACCACTATGTCTGTGACAGCACCTCAGGGTTTTTTTTGGGAAATGAAGCCATAAAGTTACGCATTCTGTCTTGCCCTACAACTCGATACTTGGCCTGATGTTTGTACTTGTCCAAGGGCTTTTACCTCTTTCAACCAAACATCCCTTAATGGAATAATTTAGGAGTATTTTGACTGGTTTTCTTCAAATATGTGGAGTTAACGGTTGACTTATGTGCTCCTTGATTCGGTCTAGTTTCACAGTAGATAATGTAGCTTTGTTCTTTCTATCCATGTCATAGGTGATGATTGGGTGTATTTATTTTGAAAAAAATATGGTTACCCACTATATTGATATTAATTGGCTGACTGTGAACCTAGGTAAACGCTATATGAAATTTGATGTGTGCAAGGCAAGTCCTTCCTTATCATTCATATAACTGCTTCTTGGATTTCAAAAACGCAGAGTGATATTTTATTAAACCGGTTTTAATATCGATGGGAGGTTTTCCAAAAAGAAATGCGAGTAATTTTGACAAAGGTACATTTGATCTCTCGGACGTCATGCTGTCCCAGAATTTCAAATAGCAGTATCTTAAACCTTGAAAAAACTTTGAACACATATGTTTATTAATCAAGTGTTATTTTAATTTTTTGTATCCTACATTTTTCCAATTAATATGATGGGGACAGTGCAAAGCTGCTATTCTGGCTCAGGTAAAATACAATATTTTCCGCGGACGCAGGTCTGATAAAAAAAGCTTTGCTCGAATTTCATCAGAAATGTCAAATACTTTATATCAGATTTAAAAAAAGGGAGGTATTTTTAAGCGAACATTTTATCCTGCTCTTTTCACATCGTATCATCTTTAACGAATGAGTTGTTATCGACACATTATATGGTTCAATGTTTTACGTCTCTGAAAAGTCTTAAGTGTTGCCGCATATGCACACCGGTAATAAAACTATATTTATTAATAATTATTTAAATATAAATACTACCATCAACATATTTAGTCATTTATAATACAAAACTATTAATATTTTGAGTTAGAGTTTTATGCGAAGTGAGGCAGCGAACGTGTGTAATTCGCCATATGTTATAGGGTAATTATGTTGCCTCGTAGGGTTACTTATTCTATACAAGCCAATCATCCGTCGCCTCCCAGTCTTGCAAGAGCAGACCTTGCAGTAAGCCAACGATATATCGTTCTGAAAACGACAGTCCTTCAACATCTAGTAGATGAGGATGAATGTTCAAAACAATTTATAAGCAGACAACTCAGAAGGCTGAAAGTCTTTCTTAACCAATTTGAGTTTAAACTGTATGACTTACATTACGCTTAAGCAAATTGTATACCGTCTGTGACAAACCAATTTCAATAGGCATTCACAAGACATAATTTCAACAACAACACCAACTATTGGCGAATAATTTCCATCAACACATTTGTTTTTATTCAAAGGGGAGAAATCAACTCGTACAGCCTACAACATTAGTTTGAAACTTAAAAATTATGTTTGTTTGTAACTTTCAAGACATATTTATGACAAAATATTAATTTTGTGTAAAGTGCCTGCTCAATTATATGCATTCAGTGATAAAGGCAAGTGATATCAATTTTTGTTTACTGAAAGCCATATTGCAGTTCTGAAGGCAATATTCATTTAAACCACCTTTGATTAACCTGGCGATGAAGGCGAAAATGTGAAGCCAGGAGGAGAAAGGAAATGCCTCAGTACAGTTAACGTTCTTAACATCTGCGCTACGAGACATCACTTGGAATAGTTATATTTCTCATATTTGGTCAAGATAACCGCCCAGTCTCCAAAAACTTAGGACATTTGCCAATTCTGATACTCCAAACGTAGAGTTTAAACAGGAGTTGATATGAAATTGTTTTAAAATATATTAAATTACTGACAGGTTTCATAGCTGAGGCAGAATAACGTTGCAAAAATGACATATTTAATAATTTCTGCCGTCGGATCGAATCTCATAAAAACCCTGCTTTTTTCGCAAACCAGTCAAGTAAATTATTTAAATCTACATATCCCATCCAAAATTAATAATGCAAAGTTTTTAAATTAAGTTTGGTAGCATAAAGTTCATGCTAGTTATAGTTATTTCTAAGAAATAAAAACTGTATTCCCAAACCTCTCCATTATTGCTTATTTCTGGAAAAAAAGCGTCGGTCAGCAAAGAAACCTTGAAAAATATCTGAATGTGCTCCTTGTTTACCGAAAAACCTGCAGGGATTCAAAATGTACGATTGCCCTTAAAATATTCGTTTTTAAAATAAACGTTAAATACACGGGAAAAAGCACACCCTATTCCATAAGTACAGAGATGACAGCTAATAATAACATCACAAAATTTATTAATAGTTCTTAAACTAGTAATGTATGAGCTGGGAATAACCTAAATTTAACAGAGGTTTCTCAATATTTTAGCTGCATACAGAGGAATTATGTGTTCCATTTTTACGCTTATTAATTAGCCTATATCAATCTGGAAAGTGTGCATGCATGCTTTAGAGTAACAGGATGGATTAAATGTTCTTAGACAAACTGTTTGAAATTTGTAAACGTTCTTCTAATACGCATGTAGACTCCTTTCGCCCAATGTTCAAATAAGACTGTAGCCACAGTTCCAATCGATCCCACGTTGTCTCCTTTCAAAACATGGTGAAGTACATTTAAATAAATGGTTTAAGCGAAGCCTTATTGTCAAGATAATTCACTTACGTAGACTAGCCTTTCTTGAGCAAGCATCTTTTCGACTGCCGGCAAAATCAAGAAATCAGGCTTTTATCGGCTAACACTTACGGGGTTTCCACCTGCAAGACCTTCAAGTTTGGGAGAAGCCCTAAAATTCCTTTTTGATCTGCCGTCATTTACTTGTACAGCATCTGTGGCGGCTACCATATAATTAAAACTGCATTTTTGGGTGCAGAGCCAAATACAGCTAGGGAATCTCACCCAATCTAAAAAAGCATGAGGAATGCCAAATCACGCATTCCTAAGTTATTCAACTTCAATTTATGTAATGATCAAATTTCTCACTTTAATCAATGCCGATTTGAGAGATGTGCTCTAGCTGCATTCATCAAATGAAAGAGCGTTTATTTAAAATTCTGTCTGATTATCGGCATGCAAAATGATGCAATCAAAGCGTAAGGAAAAGCGAGAAGCCACCTGCGCTGAGGTCGATTGCTGCGTCGCCGGGTTATCAGCACCATTAAGGTAAGATGGTGCGTAATCTTGGCATAACTTGTGGTGCGGTCCCCGTTCGCAGTCAAGGAATTTCCCCGTTATATCAGACTGAAACGCTAAACCGACGCTTATTTTTTATGTGCGCTCCCGTGGTTCGACACTGGAAAATATTGCGAGCTTAAAATTTCAAAATTACAACAATCGAGTTAATTTCATGTATTGTTTATCTGCAATAGAAACGTTATGTAATGCATTTGATTAGACTTTACGTCACTCAAGCGATAAATGCACGGTGCATGACCTCCACCCAGAAGTGTCCGTCCTACTTTTGTCTGGCGAATGAATGGTTCATATGAAGAAAAACAAAATATTTTAAAAAATGTAAGTACTTATCAGCACACCCTTTCCTCCCAATGTAGTAAGAATGGTATTTTAATTAATAAAATATACCTTTTAGACTTATCTCGCGGCTCCTCGACAAAATACGGGCTGTTTATGAAATATGTATCTTTTTGATTCATGCCTAACAGTTGAAATTCGCACCAATCAAAAGAAGACTGTTTTCGAACGCTTCCAATTAAAAAAAGGTTTGCTTATGATTTATCCGTGATGACTGTCAATGCGGCCAAAAAAAATGTGAGATTACCGCATATTTAATTACCAGAGAGATTTTAACCAAATATGTGCATTTATGCACACCACGTGATACGCACATACAAATATATGAATTAGGGCATTTAAGGAATTAAATAACTTAAATTTTCGGTCGCAACCTCGTCTTTTATCATCTCCTAAGCATGATTCCTTTGAATATATGCCTGTAAAATTCTATTGTTATTCGTCGAGTTAAAAAGTACGATATAAAGTCCATAACTTCTTCTGTCATGGATTCTAATTATTGTTAAACTTTAACATATAAAGATATTTATCAAAATTCTAAATCATTTTCTCTTCAAAGCATAGTTAAGTACAGTTACAGAACTGTCTTACGCGCAGTATTAATGCCAAGGTAATTCACATACGTAGACTAGCCTGTTGTTGAGCAAGCCTCTTTCCCACTGCAGGCCAAATCTAAATTTTGTAATAAAGACTTTTTGTTGCTATTTTTCCTTAAACACTTAAGATAGTTTTTGAATCAACTGAACAGCAATGATTTTTGCTGTTAATTTTATCTAACATTTATAAATCTGCAAATCTAAAACTTGTAGAAAATGTTCATGTGTTATCTAAAAACCTTTCTAGAGTAGTGCTTTTCTTAAACATTTAAAAAAGCTTGTAAAAACTTTTCCATTTTGTTAGGCATTGCTGCTCCTTATTTTGTTAAGAGCATGAATCCTTTACATTAAAATGTAATATGAACACCATATGGCCTATTTATAAAGCGTTTATAATTGTGTGACCTTACACAGTCTGTATTTAGTGGCATGTAAATGAAAATTCAGGCCTGGATAAATATAAGCTGACTGTAAAAATTACATAAGTAATCTAAACTAATGGTAAAGTGGAAGAGAGAGAGCAGTTGCAATGCACTTGAAAAATTCAGTTCTAGAATGTTATAATACTCTTTTTTCTGGACTATTGTGGTGGAAAACAGTGCCTTTTTGATGTTCGTTTTTCAAAAATAGCTATGGTTACCTTTGATAAAATAACTTCAGAAGAAAAAATAATCTGTTTTGCAGCAACCTTTCACCAATTCTTTATCACAAATAGTCGCTTTTGTAATGAGTATCACAATTAAGGTGCTCGTGAGGATAGTTAACAAGACGTATGAATTTTGCCGGAAACATTCTTGCCGTTAAATTTACCAAAAAACGCCATAGCTGAGGTTAAAAATATCACTTTTGCTATGCGAAAATACAGTTCATCGTACATTCAGAAAAGTTCTGGGATGGACCATGCTCTGCGATAAATGCGAGTTTTTGACCCAAGTTACTTTCATATGCCTTCATTATGTACGCACTATTTACCACTACATTTATTTAAGTCGCTTTCTGTGGGAATTCTGCTAATGTCTGCCTTCTTAACCGACATGTTTTCATATTCATTTACATGTTTTGGTATGCGCAGAGTAAAATGACCCATGTAAAAATAATTTAATTTTTAATTTTTTTTATCACGCTGCTTTATTGCATTACAAATATGTTCTTTCACAGATGAAAAACTTTATGACTTTGGTGGTCCTGCGATACAGCTTTTTGCCCAGGGGAAAAGTCTGTTAATATGCTTTAAAGCAGATCACAATTTGGATTCAGCAATTTTCAGAATTTCTGCGGAAGTGAATGTTAAAATAATAGATCAAAGCTCCCCATCCAGAATTTAAACCGCGTAGACGGACAGGCACAAAGGAACTGCACCAGAAACATCATTTTATTCCGAAACAAACTGAGACTAGAGTATAGCCAAAGCGTTAAAATGAGGCAGTGCAAAACCGTCCGTTGACCATATAACGGTCGTGCTTCTCAACAGTATTTGTGTCTACCAAGGATTCCTTAACCATTTGCCTATCACTGCTTGCATTTATGTGCAGCAACCCAAAAACCTGCCACTGACAGGGCCAAAACTGTTCAAATGCACGTTATTAAATTTTGGAACGATCAATTCTATCTAGTTCCAAAAATAACTCAACGCACTTAGTGGCAATATTACAGTACCTAATCACTGTAAATCACAGTAATACTTTATTCCGGAAGCCATTACGTTCACAAAAGTTCGTCAATGGTCACCGCAATCTTAACACAAACGATATCCAAGGCATTTCTGCAGTCGTTTATTGGTCTAACTAAATGCCCTTGTTTTAACCACATACAAACGTTAAATCTTTCCATTTTCCAGGTAAATTTGGGCGCATAGCATAATACAGCTAGGGAATCTCACCCAAAATTAAAAAGAAGGATGACTGCCTATTCATGCATTCCTACGTAATTCATCTACCATTGACGGTATTATCAACTTTCTTTCTTTATTCAATGCCTTTTGACATATACGATCTAGCTGCATTAATCGTGAAAGAGCGTTAATTTCCTATTCTGTCTGATTAGCGGCATACATGTGGATGCAATCAAAGCACGAGGAAGCACGAGATGCTACCTGCGCCGAGCCGGATTGCTGAGTCAACGTGTTGGCTGCACTCTTAAGGGTGGATGGTGCATTTTTCGGCATAAGTTGTGGTGTGGAGCGCGTTTGTAGTCAAGTAAATTCCCCATTATAACGGACTGATATCAGCGCAACCAAGCTTTATTTTTTAAATGCACTCTCGTGCTGTCGACGATGATGAATATATCGAGCATAAGGTTCTTAATTACATCAATAAATTGGAATACAGTTATTAGACTGCATATGTTCAAAAGCGTAAAGGTCTGCGTTGATGCTTGTGAACATACGTTAGTTATTTTGCATAGTGCATATTTAGGCAACGTCATTTTTACTTTCATAGGCAAAACATAACTTTAAATGGATTTTAACTCTTTAAGAGGTCAAAAGATTAGTCAGAGAGCAGCAATTTGAAATAATAAATCGTGAGGCAACATCAGGCCAAGCAGCAAGTGAAACAAGGACAATTTTTAGCATTCTCTGCACTCTTGCTAAAGACGAAGGTGAATAAATGTTTGGCAGAAACTAAAGATTAATCGATAAATGATTAGAATCAGACGAAATATCAAACAATAATAATTTAAGTAGATTAAATCGTCATCAACATGTGCAGGTTACAATATGGGCAATTAAAAGCTAAAAAGTCTTAAAGAGTTCGACATAGGGAAGCCGCAAGAAAATGTGGATGGATAAACACAAACCGGAAATCAAAGTATTTCATCCAGTCTGTTAATCTTGCACTCTATAAAGTCTACGTTGTTAAGATTGCTACAGAAATTAGACTTGTAGATTTGTTCTTTTAACGTCTTTTTAATTTTGAGAGGAAGAAAAAAATATGTCAGGTCTGTCCAAAACTCCATTAAGAGGACAATAATTATAAAAAAACTAATTATTTTTTTTAAGGTAGCTGGAACAAAATTCAACTTTGAAATGACTGAGGAAATCAGGGATGGTGTACGATGTTTACGTCTGGAGAAGATATATGTTTTGTAGGGACGTGTCGCTAACATTAATTTTCCTTTTTCGGGTCTGATACGCAGCGCATGCATAGCAGAGAAATACATTTTTCGAGGTCTTCTTAGTACAGAATGATTGGAACCTGACAATAGGGCTCTGTTTTTAACAATGAAAAGCTTGGGTTAGTTCGGCAAAACGTAATCAAGAGGGGCATCAGCGCGAGTATTAAAAATCGAACATACGTCAAAGCCTTATAGTGTAAACGGACGTAAATAAACACGATGTATGTCACCACATTAGAAAATAGGATGCTCATAGTACAATAAAAAAGGTTTATATGTATGGCGGTCGAAAATCGGATTTATGCGTCTTAACAGGAATAATGGGCATATAAATACTAACAAAAATAATGCCTTTCAACGTATTTAACAAGCAGTGGTTACGTATGGTAGTGAAAAACCTGTATTAAATCTTCAGAAAACGAATTTAATGACTAAAAAATAATACACCAACCCTTAGAGACCAATATAGCAACAATTCACATCTGCGGGAACATGAGAATTTCGATCAACTCCAAAGCAAGAGAAACACGGGGGCTAAATGGTTGTGCATCAATGTCAAACAGACACGAAGGCAAATCACTTAAGCTTTAATTTGTTTAGTTTTCAACACATGTAGATACATATTATGAATTTGATCAATATCGAATGACAATTTGCCCACAGGAAGCCTGGAATTGACAGAATGTTTTTCGGTTAACGCTTCAATTTGATCTTCTTAGGACATTGGGTTTATTGTCGCTATGAAGGACTTTGTTAATAAAAACGTGATAAGGTCAGCACTGCAAAAACACCTATCCAAATATTGGTCAAAAGTGCAACATTGGGAAAATAATTGATACATGTTTCAATTAACGTTCTTTAAAAAAGGTGCTAGTGTACTTTTGGGATGACGTAATAATCCTAGTTCAGACTAACAAGGCAGTAAAATAGATGGCAAACATAAATTGTGGCTCAAATGCAAAAGCCTGCAACGGAGGAAGAAACCGAGGATAATGTTTTCTTGTAATTTACAATTGCCGATACAATAAATGCTTTGTGGTCTTTTTTGTGTGAGATGGTGTGACGTTAATATTTAGTAGAAGAGATTTGTTAATGTTTAATAAGCAGCGGTGTATAAAAATCAAATGTTTAAAATGTTTGGTGCTATTTATTTTCCTTTTGTAGAGATTTTAAAAAAATGCCATCAAAAATTGAGGGTTTCGTTTATTTATGCGCCTCTAAGAATCGACACATAAAAGGTATTAAATACAAAGACCATGCGGACATTATGAAAAAAAATTAGGGAAACATTCAAAATTTCAAACAATTAAACTGATAATATAATATTCATTTAAAGGTAATATTGTAGTCTGATATGATTTAAACTAACATGAAGACAGAATTTTCAGAAAACGTTGTTTTACTTAACGGGATTAGAAAGCGGGATAGCACGAACATGATTTAAATATCAACATCAAAGCTACGATAAATAATCGAATAACACATTTTGAAACGTCGGAAGCAAACAAAATGAGTGAGGCGTATTAAATCCTCGTAGCTTCTTAGAAGTATGTAAAATAAAAATCAGGATTTCCCATTACCTTAATCTGTATTAATCAGCCAATATATTATATTAGCGTTCTCTTAAATACAAATAAAGTGCACGTATTATTCCCACTGCTTCATTTACAAATGATGTAATGCCTATTTATCTCACGTTTTAATTCCAATTTGTAAGAAGTGACCTAGGAGCCTTCATGAAATGAAAAAGCCTCAATTCCCGCTTCTGGCTGCTTAGCGACATGGGTTTGGATGCAAAACAAAACATGAGGAAGCGCAAAATGCTACCTGCGCTGAGCTGGAAAGCTTTGTCACCGTGTGGGCAGCACCATTACAGTAGGATGGTGCATATTGTCAGTATACCCGGTGGTGCAGAACGCGTTTGTAGTCTAGGGAATTCCCCGTTATAGCAGACTGCTATCGCACAACAAATCCTCAATCTTTAAAGTGCCCTCTAATACTGTCGACACCTATGAAAACAACCAGCTTAGCTTTCTGAATTATGACCATAGGTTTGAATGAAGTAATTGAACTGCGTTAATTCTAAAATTAAAGGTTCTTCTTTGAAACTCGTGCCCATACATTAGATCGATGGCACAGTCTATATTTCAGGAACTTCATTTAATACAGATCATACGTGATACAGATGTTTAGACGTTCCTTTTCTCCTAAAGGTTTATTGTTTATTCCCGTTAATCTCACACAGCCAAATAAACGACTTCATTTCGTAAGTATGAAAGAGTTTGTTTGAACCACAGAGGTGAGCTCTATGACTGGAGGTGAGCACGTTTCATTGACAATGAAAAGCTATCCAAAGCATTCGTAGTGACCACGCTTGGCCCTGCATCGCATATAGAACAAATTGGTTACTTCTCAAGGGTCTGCTGATGCAAGCCCGAACGCATTTGTCTGCGACTTGCTCTATTACTTGCTGTTTGCGGACGTGGGCACCCTTAACACCATTACAGAAGATTAAATGCAAAGGAGCATTGACCTCTTGGCTGCTGGCTGCGAAAATGTAAGATAAACAATCAGTCCAGCTTAAACGGTTGTCCTGCACCAGTTGCCACCAAAGAAGGAATTAAATGTTTCCTGAATCAATAGCAACGGCGCTCAAATCAAAAATATATTAACCTTGTTCCTATGGGAAGCACACTGTCAAGCAACAGGAGAATCGACGACGAGGTCACTCAACTGATCCGCAAAGCCTGAAAAGCACTCAGCCGGCTGCAGGCCTCCGTGGGGAACCGCCACAGTAGTCGTCCTTACACCAAACTGAAGATGTAGCAGGCCGTTTTCTTGTCAAACTCCTTTACAGAGCAGAGTCCTGGACGGTCGAATCGAGTTAAGCTTAATCATTTCCATCTCGGCTGCCTCTGCAGAATATTGATTCCAGATGGCAAGACAGGATTTTGAAAACAGAAGTCCTGGATTGGTCTGCAATCTTCAACATACAAGCTTTGGTGAGGCAAAAGCTCATTTGTAATCAAGGAAATTTTCCATATTTGTAGGCTGGCAAAGTTAAACCAACCCTAATTTGATAATGTTCACTGACGTCGTTTTGACTAATTGAAAAAAAATATGAGCTAAAATTGCAAACATACAACAATGAATTTAAATAAGTATTAGACTGTCCATATTCCAAAATTAGGGTATTAGCATATTCATTTTCAAAAGGGTTTTCCTTTACATACAATAGGTGATAAATATATTTAAATGGGCCTTTACTCTTTAGAATTTGAAAGGCTTGTCGGGGAGCAGCAATATGAAAGAATAATTCGTTAGACAGCATCAGGCCCAATGAACCAATGAAATTCTTCAGCATTTTCTCCACTCTTGCCAATGATAATGGAAAATACAATTTTGGCAAAAACGAAAGATTTTTCTAAATTCCGTAAAGCCGAATGTACTAAGAGGGCTACGGCATCTAGGGTACTACGACGGGCATTATATGAAAATTCTAATGGTTCGACTAAATTGGCGGAAAAAGGCTTAATTGTGTCGACAGCGACTCCTTTAGCAATCTTAAGTAAAGCGGAAGAGCAGGAAATCGGACGGAAAGACTTAGGACCAAAATTAGCGGACATTTTAGGGATAGGAAAGATTCTTACCGAATGTCAAATATTAGGAATCTTTAACTCCATGAAGGACATGTTTATAAGCTGTGTCGAAATATGAGGACAATCTGAAAGCAGCAGTATTTTAAAACATATGGTGAGACTTCATCCGGCCCAGCAGCAGTTGAACCACGGACCTTTTTTAGATATTTCTCCACTGTTGCCACTGAAAAGGGAGAAAAAACGCTTGGTAGTAACGAAAAGTTTGTTTGTGGGGTGATTGGAGTCAGTATAAGTATGGATAAAATGTTCATTTAGATCGTCTTAATCAGCATCAACATGTGCCAGGTTACCACATTGGCCAGTGTGACGCTTGAGATTTCTTAGAGTTCATCAGAGGAAAGCCGAAAAGAAGGTTTGGATGGAGAGGCAAAAAACTGACTTTCAAACAAAGTATTTATTCTGCAAAGCTCACTTTTTATTGTGACGTTAACCTCCCTTAGACTTTAAGCTTAAACCATTGCTGACAGAATGGTACATTATTAAATAAGTTATACTGCTGACTGTTTGTTGGCAACCTGGGAATATACAGTGGTTATTACACATTAACTGATGGAATTCGACCACATTTGCAGAGTCACATTTAATGCTGTGCATAATAACCTTAAACAAATGCCACATACTTAAACATGCCACATGTTTCAAAACACTTTGATCTAGCCGGTAATGTTGACAGCGACGTCAGCAGCAGCAAGTAATTAAAACAACAGGATCGCCAATACCAAGGCAAAAAGGGTGACACGACACAGTCCTATGCCCCAGATCGCATTTTTTTAAACTACAAAAACTTTGACGCAGTTTAAGCTATCACAGCGAATATTGCAGTCCTCCGAAAACTGCCACTCTGTCCTCGGCCTGGCCAGATATCATCGGACGCAATGGAACCACAAACCCAATGCCCTAATTTTTCGAATCATGGTATGTGCGTTAAGGTGGCCATTTCGTACTGTCGTGCTCTGTACTCTGGTACGCTTTTCATAGGACATCCTGGTGCTGGTATTTTTTTGGGGGTGATGGTCGTGTACCCAGTACGCGTAGCCAATGTCATAAGGAACTCAGCTCAGTGATGGTGAGAGTGGATCGTGGTTTGAGCGCATTTTTTAACATCATAACATATTTGACGCAGTTTATGCTATCACAGTGGGTTAAATTCCGCAACTTGAATGGTTAAAAACGAATGGGATAGCATGGACCACGTTGTTAGCCTGAGGTGTTCGCCTGTTCCGCACGCACGACTAACGGAGTATGTTTTGGGCTAAAATGGCTTTTTCTTAAGGTGGCCTTTATGACACTCACACTCGGTAGGGATCCGATAAACTCCTCTCTTTCGCTTGTGTTTTATTGTTTGGAGTGTGCCACATTACGTGGCCCTGCGCACTATCCCACCTTCGATCTTTTTGATACTGTCTTGGCATCGCGTGCAGGTGATATAAGGAAACGGAGGGTAAGTTTAATGCAGCACATGTCTATTCTAAATGCCATTTAATAAAACTTACGCAGAGCAAAGACCAAAATGGAAATAGATCGAATCATACACTGATAGATCTATCACAACCCCATAAATTAAATTACATTTTTTATATTTTACAACCTTTAATTTATTGTTGACGGGTTTCTTTATACTTGAAATTCTGAAAATTTAAAACGTTTTGGCCACTTTACGGTGAATACGCAGAGAATAACGAGTCAATATGGAATGCTTCTACTGTTTGCAAGGCGTCAACAGGATAGATGCTGAGTGACAAAACCCCACAACGGTATGACTTTGTGAGCATCGTCATGTCGTTTTACCATTAACTGCGCACAGTGGTTTCACAAAGCTGGTTTAAAAAATTTTGGAGTAACTGTAAAAATGTCGACCGAATGCCCAGTCCGAGTTAACTATCCGGTTCAAAGATTAAAGATGAATACAGTCTTGATTAAGGCAGTGATTATGCATCACAAGAAGGTTTAGCTAAGGAGCTCAGAATGTCATTTACAGCTACATTAATTAATATATAAATATATTTTTTAGATAAATGTTTATGAAATGTGGTTCATTTGAAATGTAAATAGATTAAGGAAGAAGATTAAAGGTATAGTTCAAAGAAGGTGCGAAAATGCGGACTCTTTTAAACCAATGATTTAGCGAACTAATACGGCGAAAGCGCAACTGCAGCCTCAAAATCTTAAAGCCTCAAATCCCCTAGCTTTTTTATTTTATATTTTAAATTATAATTATAAACGGTTTTAACTAAAGAATGTTGATTTGCGGCGTGGCTTACACGGGTTTTTATCTTCAAAATGCTCACGCACATTTATGCGTCTAAATGATCAAATGCATTACCTTACCTTAATTTTGTGCCATTTCACTTTTTCTGGTGAGACCTAGTACACCGCACGTAAGAACACTTTCAATTTCAAGAAATACCTAAAAACATAAGTATGCGTTCTTGGAAATATCTAGGTAATGGTTAAATGTATGGTTCTACCATTTTTTATGGATGCAGCGCTGTGGTTCAAAATGAATCTTGTCTTCTTTTGACCTGCCAGACCTCCAATAAATCTGATTGCAAACCTGCATTTTACATGATTATAGTTTAGATAAAGGAAAAAACAATAAACACGTAAGAGTCATCATATGCCATCACGAAATTTTATTCCTCAACCACGGTCAAATTTGAAGTGTTTTCAAATACCTCAGCGGGCCTTTTCTATCAACCTAGTGTCGCAACTTATGTGCAAGCCTGGAGGAAAGGTACTGGCAAAAATATATGTTAATTATTGTATGATTCACAGGTATTTTTGATTTTTTAAAAAGCGACATGTTATTAATCTGATTTAAGAACAAGCTATGTCCCCAGAATAAAACAAAATAAAGCGATGCATCCTGCTGTCGATACAGTAAAACCATTAAACATCTTTGAAACGAAACTGACCAGAAAACAGTCACTTTAAATTCAACGTGTGTCAAATTAGATTTACAGCCTACTGTAACTTAAAATCAACTTATACATATTAAGAACGCATACTGCTTAATGTGGAAATCTTTGGTAATGTGGACACATAGCTAATGTGGATCAAGCGTTCGCTGTTTTAAAGGTTAAACCCTGTTGCTATTGGATCAAATCCCAAAAAAGGTGGCTACGTTCTGCTCCAGTCAGGCAAATGAGTACATTAAATCTCTCAAACGTTATATTAATTAGAAAAGCAAAATTCTGTTTTACGTCAGGTTGGTAGTATGCATCTGTCACGAGTGATTTTACCTTTTAAGAACTGAAACTCAACCAGAAATCATATCCACTAATGTATCATCTTGGACAGAACTCCATTCATAATAAAAAAATCTTTTTGTCAAAAATCTTTTTTTATGCCTGAAGACCTTGCAATGATTTATAATTGTTGATTTGTGTACAATAACTAAATTTTATTTGCTCGCTCGTCACCCAATTAATAAGGGATATCTAATAACACACACCTTTTTGGTGATTCTAGAAAAACCAACTGCCCGTTCCGCAAATACGGGCAAATAATGCATAAGGCTCTCTTGAACTCGTTTCTTATGGTCTATTAACTTTTTTTATTTCTTTAAAAATTGTTTCAATTTTTCTTGCGCCCCGATAAATATATTTGTTTTTACGTTAGCACAAAGTTTACATTGCATCGAAAGGTGAATGGTCCGTTTCAATCTTAACAAAATTCGGAATTTTTTTTAAATACAGCTTTGTCCAAAATAAGAGCTGATGCTTTTTGTAGTACTCAGTGATAAAACGGCGACTGAAATACAGTCAAAAATATTTTTGAACTGGACAAACAGGGATTCCAGATGAAGAGAGTCCAAGGCAAATAAAGCGTTTGTCGGCTACGGTAACTAACCTTTTTCGGAAGTCCAGTGTTGGAGAGCTGTAATTTTTGCAATGCATCTGACCCACGGAATTAAATCATCTTGTTTACATGTTATGCTTGCCCTGTTGAATTACATTGCACATAGTTGCTTTCATCCATGCAATTGCACATGTCTTCTCATTAATTGATCTTAACTTCGCACTTCCAGCTCCCAAAACGCAGGCTAACATGTTGCTCTGCCGTGCTGTCTGACCGCATTTGCCTTTGAAGCTGCAAATATCCCTTTTCACTCCTGAACGTTATAACATTCATCATACCTACTGGTTAGTTCCACAATTGATTTATATTATATAATAAATATTTTTGAAAGCTCACCTTGATTCTTATAATGCACAGATTCAAATAAATAACTATTAAAAATGTTGTAGACGTATATAGTCAAATGTCCACTCGATCCATTTGCAGCTTTGCGCGGGCTTCAGTTCAACCAAAAATCTCTCCCCCTGGGCTATAAAACAACACCAGAAGCCATAATTGTAAACATAATTGATTAAAGCTTATTCTAGGGGAACATTATGGAAAAAAAACTTAATTCAGTTGTAAAGATTACTCCTTCTGCTTCTGTTTTATGCTCAGCTCAAAAATGCAAGTGGTTAACGTCGTTAAGCGAGTTTGACCTAGCGGAAGGACATCCACGGTTCAATACAAAGCGCTTTGGTCTGTCGGACTCAAATTTTACATCTCGTGTGCAAAGAAGCACGTTCTATTCCACTCCCGTCGCAGTATGAACATTTGCAACCATGAACAAACGGTAGAACCGTACATGGAACCATTACCTGGATACTTCAATGAACGCATACGTTGTTGTAGGTGTTTCTTGCCATTGAAGGTGCCCAGACTAGCGGCAAGCTAGGTCGCGGCAAAAAACGCGAAATGATGTTAAATTAAGATAAGTTAATGCTCCGGATCATTTAGATGCATAAGTCTGTGTGTGCATTTTAAAGACGGAAGACTGTGTAAGCAACTCTGCAAAGAAACATCTTTTTATTTGTTACCATTTTTACTTGTTATTATTAAGGATAAATGAATTTAACTTAAAGTGGCGTTCAGACCGCAGTTGTCTTCTGATTATTACGCTGTAATTTAAGTCCTGATTTTTGTAAACTAGTAGTGGCGTTTAGGCCGCATTTGTCTAATGGCGCTTTCACCGTATTGGTTCACTAAATAATTGGTTCAAATGAGTCCCATTTGTTTTATATTTTTTTGCGTTTTGCCTAGTAAACGCCCTTTCTGTCGGTGGTTAAAGGGAATTCGATTCTTTTCTGCATCCGTATACATATATATATATATATATCGGTCTTGCGTGGGAGGAGAAAACTTTTAAATTGTGTCTTCACAGCTCTCTCCCGGTAAAACGTTTATTTAAAAACGCTTTTCGTCAACAATAATTCGTCTGAGTTGCATCGATATCCTTATCATCCGACCAGAACAATTCTCTGCAAAACGGTCATTCTTCCGTGA